>MU186154.1:22822-83999 GCA_016904865.1 Pissodes strobi | reverse complement strand
ATATTCTGTGACTAAATAACTGCAAATTTAGCACTTAAAATCAGGGATCGGGAAAACTTTTCCCGCTCCCTAATTAGGGACCGGGAAAATTTTTCCCGGACCGAAAAGACTTACTTTCTTTGCTCTACAGAGACGTCGAAAATGATAGTTTTCAGAGAGGTATTATGAAAAATATTTTTTTATGAAGAAAAAAACAAGAAATGCAAAGTTAAGTTAAATTTGAGAAACCGATAATGAACTTACGAAATTTGTAAATAGAGATGATTATTAAGTGCATTAAAGGTAAGCTTATTTTCTATACAAACTTAAGGTGTATGAAGTAATTTTTAAAATATATTTTAGCTATTTTAATTCTGAAATAACTCCAGAAGAAATAATTTCTGAAGCTTTTGTTGGTTTCTATTTTTAAGAAAGTGTTTTAACCAAGTTAGACAATTGCTAATTCAAAAAGTAATTATTAACATCAAGTACTGTAGACATGCCATCCTTTGCTAATGTTCCAGGCAACTGCATTTTTCAACCCCAATTTTTGATTCCTACAAATCGTTCAAAGCATAGTCCATGTAGAATTGCCTATACCTAAATTCAGTTCCTTGGGTTAGTTTGAGTTTGGGTGGTCCTATTTTTGGTCTAGTATGGTAGATTGCCATTAATTCTGAATTTCTACATGCCTGGTTAATATCACGAAATAATCTTTTTCTTGAATGAATTTAAAAACGCTGGCGGAAAATCCCTGACACGCAGGCCACCTGTCTGAGCCAACTATGCATCCACTCACACACCAATTCAGCCCAAAAAACCCCCACCCACCCCCCTTCCCCCCTTCCAAAGGTATGGCACATAACTTCCTCAGCTGGATCTTTCTTGTGTTCTCCGGATTCAGCATGCAGCTTCCGAAGTACATCTCTCTTACCCTAACCAACGTTAGGCACTCGTTAAATACATGAGTGGACGATTCATCGCCTTCCAAATGCCTAGAAGATTCAGAATTAAGGTGGAATTTTGAATCTTCTACAATACGCAGCAGGTGCAAATGCTTGTTCAAACGATAGTGTCCTGTGAGGAGTCTTGTCACACGTTTTATGTTCATCCTCTTCAAAGCCTTGAAGGACCTTGATCTACTACGCTGGGTCCTTAAGATAAAACTATCCTGCCTCATTTCTGAAGAGCCCTGCCGTAGAACCCTGGTTCGCTCATTCGTTGCGTTCCTTAGGATATCAGGGGTCGTAATATAGGACACACTTATTAGAAGTTCAGGTTCTGTTGGACGCATTGTGGAACCCTCTGGTGTCATACCATCGGCCTTCTCATGGCCAGGGACACTCGAGCGTCCTGTACCCCGCATGAGACTGACCCTATTATGCCCAATTAAGGCCTTCAAGGCCGCTCTACACTGAGATACTAGCTCATAATGAACACTGTCAGGGTGAAGGGCCTACAGATCAGTCCTTCCCTCTAAAGGCTCTTAACAGGTTCTTGTACCCATAACCTGAGGATCGCATACATTTCGGCTTGGAATATTGTTGCGTAAGTCCAAATAGCCAAAACTTGTCTCATCCTTGTGGTATCTATATTCTCCATATATACCTGCTCCAGCACCACTATCCGTTTTAGAGCTCACTGTGTACCAAATATGGGCTGCAATGGAACTTCAACCACGCATCGCCATTGGGAATGTGAAATCTGAGAGGTCTACTTGGTCTGATGGAAGAAGTTAGTTATTCCTCCCTCATTAAATACTCCGGGAAATCGTTAGTCGGCTTCCACCAGACTTTAGTGTGTCTCGGGTCCCCCTCGGGCTATTATTGTTCCCTAGGTGACAAATGTTTCAGTCGGTACGCAGACCTTAAGGGCTCATGCCCCAGGAACAGGAGGGACAGCAAACATCTGCCCTTTAATATTGTTCTGTTGTTTTGTCCCAAGCCAGTAGAAATTCCCAAGGGAAGACGTTCCTCTCCAATATGGCTTGCACCAGAAATATCAGGCTTTACTTTCCTGCAAAATGAGCAATTGCCACCTTTATTCACATCCTCTATTATTGTAATTATACCGGGTGTAGTTTCCTGAAATATTGAAATAAAACAACTCTTCAATGCCCTGAAGGACCTTGATCTACGCTGGGTCCTTAAGAGAAAACTATCCTGCCTCATTTCTGAAGAGCCCTGCCGTAGAACCCTGGTTCGCTCATTCGTTGCGTTCCTTAGGATATCAGGGGTCGTACTATAGGACACACTTATTAGAAGTTCAGGTTCTATTGGACGCATTGTGGCACCCTCTGGTGCCATGCCATCGGCCTTCTCATGGCCAGGGACACTCGAGTGTGCTGTACCCCGTATGAAACTCACCCTATTATGCCCAATCAAGGCCTTCAAGGCCACTCTACACTGAGACACTAGCTCATAATGAACACTGTTAGATTGTAAAACCGACAGATCAGTCCTTCCCTCTTAAGGTTCTTAACAGGTTCTTGTAGCCATAATTTGACGATCGCATACATTGCGGCTTGGAGCATTGCTGCGTAAGTCCAAAAAGCCAAAGCTTGTCTCATCATTGTGGTATCTATATTCTCCATATATACACACCTGCTCCAGCACCACTATCCGTTTTGGAGCTGTCTGTGTACCAGATATGGGCTGCAATCAGTGATGTGAACTGGTAAATTACCGATAAATTACCGTGGTAATTTACTGTAATTTACCGTAAATTACCAGAAATTGTTTACCGTAATTTACTGATAAGTTATATAGAAAATTACTGGTTCTCGTGCTAAATAATTAACGTTATTTACCGCAATTTAGCGTTATTTACTGTATTTTGATGTAATGTACAGGGAGATCCCCTATAATGTCGCCCCTCTTTAACTTTTTTATTTCAAGTTTCCCAAAAAAATTAAAAGTATAGTTATGTGGGTACTGAAAAAAACTTTTTTCTACGAGTGACCGCAAAGAATTTACTTTGCGCACACTTTTGCATATGCAAAGTAGCACTCTCCTGCACACTGTGTGGGGAACAAACACACTTATAAAATCACACTTGATAAAAGTTCAGATAAGCTTTAAGTGGGGGTAAACTACTTTGCGTACGTGTTAGGAACAATGTTTTTCTACGAGTGAAATAACTACATTTTTTTCTTAATTTTTATTGACATCAAAAACATCAACTTATAACTACCTATTTATTATTATTAACAACATTAATATTCTAACTGCTTTCGCGTGCGGGAAAACCAAGGGGAAAACATAACTTTGCGCACTGATTAGGAAAACTACTATTTTTCTGCGTGTAAAAAATATTGGAAAAACGATCAGTATACAGGGAAAAACAAAAAGTTAATTTTTTTTTCATTGGATCACCCTCTATATGAATTTATTTTTCGATTCCTTGTAAAATTCTAAGCATATTTTATGTATGATGTTATACCTCTAGAGTTAGTAGTTTCACAGCTATAAACAGTTAAAAATCGGTACTTCGGCTAATTTTCACGTTGGTAGCAAGAAGATCATTAGAGATGGAGTAAAATGAATTTCACCTTCCTATCTTCCTTTTCAGGAACTGAAAGGAACTGGCAGGCGGGGTACCAAATCTGGTACCTCTGTAGGTACCATTAGTTAGCACCATCAGATAGCTCTTGGAAAGTTAAGATAGGAATGTGAAATTCATTTTACTCAATTTGTAATAGCCTCCTTGCTACCAAGGTGAAAAGTAGCCAAAGTATCGATTTTCAACCGTTTATAGCTGTGAAACTACTGATTCTAGAGGTATAATTTCATACATAAATTATGCTTAGAATTTTACGAGGAATCGAAAAATAAATTCATATATAGGGTGATCCATTGAAAAAATTTACTTTTTGTTTTTCCCTGTATACTGATCATTTTTCCAATATTTTTTATACGTAGAAAAAAAGTATTTTTCAATACCTACATAAACATACTTTTAATTTTCTTGAGACACTAAAAATAAAAACTTAAAAGGGGGCGACATTATAGGGGATCACCCTGTACCATGTTTGTCAGCAATATGAACAGTATGCGTTCGGGGATTTACTGCCGGCTGCCGGTTATTAGCCGAACCGTGGATTTACTGTGGGCTGTCATTCATTGCCATTAATTTTGTTCTGTGTTGCTTTCGTTATTTAAAATTAAATAATATTTAAGGAAAAAACAATGTTTTATTCACAAATAAATGAAACAACTCTTTGTCCTGCACCGATACTTACACACACCGTAATTTCATTCCCAAGTGGTAATTACATGATTATGACAAGATATTTTTTTATACATGTACATGCTTCTTTGGAAAAATAGCAATTTTTATTTGTAAACTAGTTGGAGGTTTCCAAAAGACAGTAATATACACAATTTACATTAATTTACGAACGGAAATCGCTATTAGTTTACTTGCAGTTTACGGTAAATTACGGTAATTTATTGTTATTTACCAAAAATATATTATGGTTATTTACCACAGTAATTTACGACACAAATTTATTACCACGGTAATTAATTTTGGTAATTAACCCTCGTAAATTACCAGCGTAAATAACCAAAAATATAAATTACGGTAATTTTACATCACTGGCTGCAATGGAACTTCAACCATGCACCCCCATTGGGAACGTGAAATCTGAGAGGTCTACTTGATCTGATGGAAGAAGTTGTTATTCCTCCTCATTAAATACTCCGGGAAATCATCAGTCGCCTTCCACCAGACTTTAGTGTGTCTTCCCACGGGCTATTAATGTTCCTTAAGTGACAGACGTGTTTCAGAGCTCATGCTCCAGGGACAGGATGGACAGCAAACCTCTCTCCTTTAATGTTGCTCTGTTGTTTTGTTCCAAGCCAGTAAAAATATTATATAAAAGAAGTCCCAACGGAAGACGTTCCTCTCCAATATGGCTTGCACCAAAATTACCAAGCCTTACTTTCCTGCAAAATTACTACCTTTCTTCACATCCTCTATTATTGTTTTTATACCTGGCGTAGTGTGCTTATATATTATAAGCTACTTCACTTTAAGATGGAAAAGTTTGAAGTTTGAGGTAAAATTTCACAGAACCATAAACAAATCTCAGCATTAGGATGTGAAATTCATAAAGGGTGTTATTAATTATTATGGACACGTAAAGCTGGTCTACGATCTACTCGACCGACGTATAATAAATAAATTACACACATGTCAAAAATTAAAATATGTCACTAACAACAAACAAACAAAAACACAATCATATAAAAGCAAAGAGCCAATAAAGAATATCATGTCAAAAGAGCCAAATACACATCACGTCAGTTTCCTACGAATTGAAGTTTTAAATGTATTCAAACTCACATAAAAAAAACAATATCATCACAGTGCTTATTCGCAGTTCTACACATTCTGCATATTGGACTATTTACACCAAAATTGGTTCTGTGAAATGGTATGTGAAATAACTCTGTACACCTTGTATCTCTTTGTGGTACTCGAAAACTAATTAATTGCAAGAGTTCTGGACCATTACATTACAATATCTCCTCCAGATATCGGTACCATTACATTGCAATATCTCCTGGAGCATACTGAGGATGGTCTTATGGTCCCAGATAGCTCTTGATTTGGGATTTTGGGTCATCCCTAAATGTCGTCTCAAGGGTATCTTCTGTGACGTATCAAATTGCTAATAGCTCAAATTTAAAAATGTTTAATGCTTTTACTGGCTGCTCTTTAAAAATGTGAATAAAGTAAATGGTATAAAATATTTGATTAATTATGTCTTAAATAATAAAGGGATGTATGTATTATATCTCTTGACCATCATGCAACTCATAGCAGACGTCCGAGGGCGACTGGAGCGTCCAAAAATACACTACGTCCTAGAGACTGTGCCTGATGGAAATGGTCCATAATTCCATGTGTTATAACAATTTTCAAAATTGAAGTACACTATTTCAGGTTAACAACATAGCTCAATATTCATTATTTCATTATATAAAATTAAAGAAATCGATACCTTCACGATGCCAATAACGATGTGTTCCAAACCAGGTCGATCCGAGTAGTAATGTAAGACGAGTGCGCCATCTTCTGGTCGTTCGGTGCATCTGAAGGAAGGCGCTTTCATGCCGGGATAGAGAGTTCCCAAATGATCGTGCAATGCGTCTAGATTCTGAAACGAAAAATCGTTACGTGTAAAATGGTGTAAACTCTTGCTAGGTGGCAACACTGAGTTAGTTGCTCTAATAATGGATCGAATCGTTACGTGCAAAAATTTCCCTAACAGATCGAATTGTTACTTGCAAAATGATGTAAACTCTTACTAGATGGCAACTCTCAATTTCTGTAATAATGAATCGAATCGTTACGAGCAAAATGATGTAAACTTTTCCCAGGTGGCAGCACTGAATTGCCCTAATAATGATAATAAGACGTTTTTATTTTGCCGTCTAAAATAGAAGGACCAGAGCCGGCTCTGAATAAACATTATTTTCAAAACTATTAAATTTCATCTCATAAGTTTTTTAACGAAAATAAACGGAAACTGCACATACCCCTCTAACCAATATACGGGAAAAAAAATAACTTAAGAAATAAACTTAGGTGAATGTAAGAGAAAAATGTGTTAAGTATTAAGCACAAAGTCACATAAAAATTGTTGTCTAAGTTCGCTTTAAATTAAAATTGCAAATTTTGTTTTGCCTTTGCTTCAAAAAATGTTTTATCATTTTTTGTACCTATATTATTGTCGATAATTTCGCATTTAATAGAAACATTTAACTTATTAAGCTTTTCATTTGCGACGGGTCATTATTTTTAGTTTTTTAAATATTTTAGACAATAATTGTTGCACTTCGTAGGCCGCCGTGGATATATCACACACCGACAAACAGCGTTGGTCAGCGTTGGTCAGCTTTTATCAGCTCTCAACCTCTCAAAATTTTCATTGATTGAAGGGAAAGTGTCTCAAGACGAAGAAAGGGTAAAAATGATACCTACCTAAATTTTTCAACTCTCTTTATACCCACTTAAAGTTTTTGATATTCGTGTTTTTGTAGAATATCATTTAGAACGAGAGGACAAAACCATTCTAAAATTTAAAACAATCTCCCTGGATCAGATTCGACACTTCGCATTGTCAACAGTATAAAAATCAACTCTCATGAAGGATTTGTCTGACCAGTAAAAAATAGAGCATCAGTAGAAGGAAAAGAATCACACCAAGGGAAAAAGGGAAATTCAGGAAAATGATGAAGAGGTAAGCGAAGAACAATATAGAGCCGGGAAGAAAATAATACAGGGGAGGAATTAGACTAAAAGGGAAAAAATTAAGGGGTGAAAGAAGGTGAATAGGTTACTGTAAATTTTCAGATTGACTGAAAAACCGCGATGTCTTCCATATATGTATTCCCATATATTTCAATTCAATAGGAGTTTGAAAAAGATAATGGTGAGATAAGCCAAGAGCAATAGAGAGCCCCGAAGAAAATAATGCAGGCAAGGAATTAGACAAAAAGAAAAAAATATATGTTAGTGCAAAATTTCAATATGATCACGGAATTGAAAAAGTTCTTTATGGAAACGTGCTACAGAACATAGGAGACAAATTCGTTGGAACTTTTCTAAGACAAACCGCGATGTCTTCTATATATGTATTCCCATATGTATAATTTACATACTTGTATAATTTAACTAATTATATTTTCACAATAGCAGCCTGATGGTGTAGCACCACTTTACCCCATCTACCCCTGCTTACCTACATTCATCTTTCAAATTTAATACGCCTTATTAAGTAGCATTATCAAAATCAAAAAACTTCTTTAATTTTCGAAGCTTTTCTGTGATCGCTTTTACATGAGTCGATCAAGTTTGACCCCCGTATTAGCCAAGTTTCACAAATAAATAAACCATAATGTTGCACATATTTGGCGCAACGTTGCACACCGCAAATCAAATTTTTCACACGGAAGGAAAACTAGAGCTGTTTTTTAATCGGGAGGCAAAGTTGACCGTACAAAATTTAAAAATTTTAATGCCACCACTCGATTCGGCTAACTTTGCACAATTTTGCACATTTTTTCCAAATTTTGCATACTCACTCTTCTGGGGAGAGATATGAGGTGTTACAAATTTGCATTCCTCACCCCTCCCCCCCCCGGTTGTAAAAAATTTGAATAATTTTGATGCTCTAGGTTCAACTAATTTTGCACGCATATTTTCAAATATTTTGCCCCCCGTTTGTCGCAAAATTTAAAAATTTTTATGCTACTATGTTGAGCTAATTTTGCATAATTTTGCACTCATATTCTCACATTTTGCACTGTTGTGAGGAAAGTTACAAGGTGTTAAAAGCTTGCGTTATCCCCCCGTTTGTCACAAAATTTATAACTTTTTATGCTACTATGTTCAGCTAATTTTGCACACCTGTTTTCAAATTTTGCACACTCTTCTTGGGATTGTTATGAGGTGTTAAATTGTTAAATATTTATATCCCCCCCCCCCCTGGCACAAAATCGAAAAATTGTTGCACTATGTTAGCTAATTTTGCACACTCTATGAGGTGTTAATAATTTGCTTTTCCCCCCGTTTATCTCAAATTTGAGAAATTTTAAAACCTGGCGGTTCGACAAAATTTGAAAAAAGATGTGAAAAATTGTGCCAAATCAGTTGAACCTAGCAGCATCAAATTGTTTCAATTTTTTGACAAACGGGGGAAAAATGCATATTTTTAACACCTCGTAACTTTCCCCAGAAGAGTGTTCCAAATTTGAAGATAAGTGTGCAAAACAAGTCGAACTTGATAGCATCAAAATTTGTCAAATTTGAGATAAACGCGGGGAAAAAAGCAAATTATTATCACCTCATAATAATTCTTCCCAGAAAAATGTGCAAAATTAAAAAATAGGTGTGCAAAATTGTGCAAAATTAGCTGAACATAGTAGCATAACAATTTTTCAATTTTGTGACGGGGAGAGAATGTAAATATTTAACACCTCATGACTTTCCCAAAAATAGTGTGCAAAATTTGAAAACAGGTGTGCAAAATTAGCTGAACATAGTAGCATAAGAAATTAAAAATTTTGTGATGTAAATTTTTAACACGTTATAACTTTCCCTACAAGACTGCAAAATGTGAGAATATGTGCAAAATTAGTCGAATCGAGTGGCATCAAAATTGTTTTATTTTGTAACAGATGGTTGGGAACTGTCAAGTTTACCACCCGTTTATAAAGCAGCTCTAGTTTTCTTTGTGTGAGCGTGCAAAATTGTGTAAAATGTGTGCAAAATAATGGTTTATTTATTTTTGAAACTAGTTCAATACGGGGAGGGGGGGGGGGGGTAAACTTGACCGACCCCTTTTACATCATTCTCGAACAAAATGCGTTGTGTAATAATTATTGAAGAACGCTTTAATACCGCTTCATTATATTTTCCTGATATATTATATACCTTTAGTTATACTATTTATTTAAATTTCTTGATAAAATTTGTAATTTCGAATACTCACGAATTATAGACGATAATTAAACAAAGGCCAATTAAATAAATATTTAAACTATATACTACGAATATTACCTTGTCGTATTCAGACTATGTAAATGCAATTTTAAATAATTTACCTTCAACATTTCCTCATACATGTCAATAAATGATAAAATAAAAAGGGCGATTAAATAAAAATTTAAACTGAAAATACTCTTTGTGTCGATCCTGACGATTTTCTTCACAGAATCTTAAATATGTACGACCTTTTATATCCCTTTGTCGTTTAATAATTGAAAAGTTATGAAAGACATTCTTACGTTTTTTTGGCGAGCGTCACGTTTAAATTGAATTCGGTTCTTTTGAAACTAACGAGACAATTTTACGGAAGTTTTCAAATTGTTTTCTCCTTTATTGTATTTTGTAGTGTTAAGTAACATTTTGAATTTTTTTATATTTATTTAGGGACTATTTGAACAAAAATTTAGTTTTTATAAAATGGCTTGTAACTTTTGAGAAGAAACTGCTGTAAAATAATTTGAAAGATGAAGCCAATAAAACCATTGAAAATGTAAGTAAATAGAGGTTTGGATTACAAAGCAAAATTAAAGCGCTTTATATTAAAGGCAATTATTTTTAGGTTAAATACTATTTAAAAAAAATAATAATAATTCATAGAACGCTTTCAAAAACACACCCACACTCTGTTAACATAGTTTTCGGTGAGCCTCAGTTGCTTATTCAAAGAGGTATTATTGAATATCAAATAAGTATTAAATTCCCATCCAGCAATACCGCATATATCAAAGAGAAAATTAAAACCAGTTTATACAAATTTAGTACTGGTTTCAATGTACTCAAATACGTACGGAATGAAAATGGTTGTGTATATTAGGTACCTGTAGAAAGTCCCTGGGAGTAGCTCCAAGCACTTGAAGTATCTTGTCGTATCCAGAATCTTGGCAAAACTCAAAGAAAGTCTTACCAAATAGCTCCAATATCATATTTGCTGGAATATCTAAAAATTTCAAATTCTAAATTGCAAGCAAATATTCACATAATGCGCAACTGGCAGATCAGAAATATGACTTCAAATTTAATATAAGAGAAAAATTGAACCAGGTACTGCTATAGGTACTGTAGTAGTTCTTACACTCGTCACAATACAAGATTTTCTCATGTGATATTTTGTGATTTAAGCCGGTGGTTTTTAGTTTTTGAACTACCAGAAATACAGATCACCTAAAGCATTTAAGATGTAACTTCATCATCGCATTTAAAATTCAATAAAATCCCTCCTAAAAAGTGATTGAGCAACTTCACAGTCAAGCTTGAACGGGCCACGTACTAATAATATCAGTTTCCTGTTTATCGTTATCAACCCATCCTATTACAAGAGATCTTTTCTGGACATGATACATCACTTGAGACCGAGACCCTCTCCAAAACAATACTGAACATTCATTAATAACTTTACTATCAAAAATATTGCGTTATAATATTCTGAAGGTAACTTAAATGGAAAAGAAATGTTTCTTAAACGTGGACAGGTACTCATTTCAGTGGTGCATCCGTCATTTGACAGCGCGATCCTCTCACGACACTCTGATCAATTTCAGCGTGCTCAGTCTGAAAACGAGGTTTTTTGCACACGAGACAGCTTACACAGCTTTTTAGGTAGCTACAGACAGATAAAATATAGGGCTGATACTGGTCCAAGACAGCTTTACACAGGTCTGTATATAGCTTTAAACAGCCTAGACAGGTTTGTAGCTAGCTTTAGACAGATGTGCATACAGACCTGTCTAAAGCTGTATAGAGATCTGTCTGAAGCTATACAGACCTGTTGCAGACCTGTCTTAAGCTTTCTCGGATCAGTATCAGACCTGTCCCAGATATATATTTTACCTGTCATTAGCTGTCTAAAAAAGCTGTATAAGCTGTGTCGTGAGAGTAACGTGAGAGGGGGCATGGTCTCAAATGACGCTTGTATGATTGACATGAGTATCTGTCCAAGTTTAACAACCATTTATTTTCTTTTTGGGTTAACTTCAGAATATTATAATGTAGGTGGAGGTGGAGAAAAGCACACGCCCAAACCCCATCAAAGGCAGCAGAATATGGGACAACAAAGAACAGGACAATCATCTTTTAAAAGCTGCTGAATATCATTCCTGGTTCTTTGTTACTGGTTTACAACCAGACACAACACAGGATGAAATAAAGAAATATTTAGATTGCCAAGGAATTTCTGGAAGCACCACTGAAAAGCTTCTTACCAGAAAAGATCGCTTTAAAAGCTCTTTTAAAATATCAGTCCCTCAAAGCCAAAAAGATGAAGTAATGAAAGCTGACTTTTGACCACAAGGAGTCAGTATAAACCCTATCAGTATAAATTTTAACCCAAAAGACGCTCAGTAGGTCTCAAATTAGTTACAATCAATCCCAGATCAATGTGTAACAAGTTTATAGACATAAAAGAGTTTATAAATAATGGAAGCTATGGCATTATTGCCATTACAGAAACTTGGTTGGTTCCAGACACCGACATTCAGCTCTATAACATCGATGACTATGCATTTTTTCATGGGGGATCGAACCGACCGAGGGGGAGGAGTTGGCCTCTATGTGAAGAGCAGTTTTAGGCCCAAAATTATTAAAGCTTATCCGTTACAGAATGGTATTGACACTGTGTGGGTGCAATTAAAGGTAAATAAACTTTCTCTTACAATAGGAGTAATCTATCGGCCACCTACAGTTTCCTATAAAGAACTGTCATTTTTGTATGATATTTTACCTGAGATTGTGTTAAGTTCTGATCTGTTCATATGTGCGAGTGACTTTAATATAGATATACTATCTAAAACAACTGCAGAGTGTAACTATCTAATAAAAAATCTTTTCAATACTTTTGATCTTTTCCAGTTAATCGATACTCCAACAAGGATAGCAAAGACATCTAAAACTGTCTTAGATTTGATATTTGTGAAACATCCAAACATGGTTTCTGGTAGTGGGGTTTTGCCTTGTGATCCCATATCCACTGACCATGAAGCAGTTTTCTGCCATTTCAACATATATTTTCCCAAAGAGCTACCAGTTCAAATTGAATATCATAACTTAGACAAATTATATGGCAACAGTTTGGTTCAATTTCACGGGCAGCTTCAGCATGTTGACTGGCATGTTTTGTACACTACTGATAACATTGATTTTAAGGTAAACTTTTTTAATACCGTAATTCTTTCAGCATTTAATAAACATTGTCCAATTCAGAAAAACAGAAAAGGTGAAACTCGACCTGGATGGCTAACTTTCAATTTAAAGAAAATAATAGAGTTTAAAAAAACCCGCGGTTCAGAAGAAATCCTATTACTCAGACCTCAAAAATTATCTTTCAACTGCAATAAAAAGGGGAAAAAAGGCTTTTTATACTTCACAATTTAATGGTACAAATAATAATAAAGAATTCTGGACTAAAGTAAAAACCCAGCCTATATTTAAAAAATCTTCTTTAAAGCTGCAAAATACTCTAGTTAATCCTGGGAGGATCCTCTCAAGTATCTCTAAAACAATTGTTAATAATGACTTACTACTCAGTTTTTGTAACAGAAAATTTGAAAGTAAACCTTTTGAATTTAAGTTAGTCACCCAAAATGACATATTACTTAATCTAAATATGGACAAAAGTAATGCAATTGGCATTGATAATATATCAGCCAGAATGCTAAAACTGTGTGCTCCTTATTGTCTGTCACAATGACAAATATTGTCAATTTTTCATTGGAAACAGGGATTGTGCCTCAGCTGTGGGAGAAAGCATTAGTAACTCCAGTTCCGAAAAAAGCCAATCCTACCACAGCTGATCTGCGACCAATCAGCATTCTACCTGCAACCTCTAAAATCCTGGAAAAAATTGCGAAATCTCAAATTGTTGAATATTTCGATTTTAATAATGTTTTGCCAAAGTTTCAGTCTGGTTTCCGTCAGGGCTACAGCTGCACCACTGCTTTGATTAAAATTACAAGTGACATCACAGAAATTATTGATCAGGGAGGTTGTTGTCCTGCTGTATTGGTCGATATGTCAAAAGCATTCGACTTTCTTAATATAAATCTCTTGCTAGCAAAATTAAAATTCTACAATATAGAGTATAATAACTTCTTTAAAAGTTATTTGACAGAAAGAAGCCAGGCTGTCCGGCTACATGATGAGTTTGGTGGTGTCCTTTTATCAGACTTTTTGCCTGTGGAGACGGGTGTGCCCCAGAGTTCCATACTTGGACCTCTGTTGTTCTCAGTCTTTACTGCTGATCTTGAGAGTGTTATTGGTCACTCATCATCATACCATATGTATGCTGATGATATTCAAGTTTATCAACCTTGCCGCCCTGAAGACCTTGCCAAGACCATCGTAACAATCAATAGACATCTGAACAACATCTCACTTTGGGCAGAACATAACTCTCTATTAATAAACCCACAAAAAATAAAAGCAATCCTGTTTTCTAAAAAGGAAGTTAATACTGACAATCTCCATATACATGTTAATGGTACCTCCCTGTGTTGGGAAGAAAAAGTGGAAAACCTTAGTTTATACATGGACACACATTTAAAATTTCATTTTCATATTAACAATATTTGTAGACAAGCCTATTTTAAATTAAAATTCATCTACGAATATAAATACACTCTCCCTGAAAGAACCTAAAAAATACTTACAGAATCCCTCATATTGTCTATCTCAAACTACTTAGATACAGTTTATGGACCCTACCTTACAGAGTATAATCAATTTAAACTTCAAAAAATTCAAAACTCCTTCAAATATTATTGGCATTCCCAGACACAAAACATAATTTTTTAAATCAGTTTTTTGTATCAGGCAGCACCTTATACAACAAAATTCCCAAAGATGTAAAAACATTTAGCCTTCCTTGTTTTAAAAAGAAAGTGATAGATGTCATAAAGGGTGCTATCCATAATGCATAGTCTGCAGTTGTTTTTGTGATCAATGTAATCTTTTTATGATATTTTGTTTGTCAATTTGTAGTGTTTAAGTATTTATTTTCAAGACTGTAAAAGTAGATATATGATCATCAAAGCCAGTTGTTAATTTTTTGTTAATTATTGTTACCTAATGGTTATGTTTTATACATTTTTTTATTGTGGTAATTGTTAAAAATCGCTTTGCGGACCTATTACCTTTTGTCAAATTGTTATATTTGGTCAATAAAAGATATTTATTTATTAGTTATTATTAATATTTTGGATGATCACCAATGAATTCCCAGTATTGTTTGGGGTAAAAATATTTTCCTCAAAACATATTATGCTTTAAAATAGAAACAATTATATGTTGAAACTACTGATACTTCATGCTTTGCTTTAATCATAGAAAAGTCATAATTCCTGAAACTTCGTTTGTTTAAAAAAAAGTATAAAAAGCTGGAAATCTGAAACGATTTGCGAAATATCCAGGTTTTCAACTTATTTTCAATTGCTTATTAACTTACGTACATCAGACTTAAGAGATGAAGAACGTAGGAAACTTCGGCAAACTTACTTAAAACTTCCACTGCCGCAAATATTAAATTATAAGTCAGTTCATCCTCGTAGATCTGGCGGACTAAAAATTGACCTTCCATCTGAACGTCGGCATTTTTTCTGAAAGTAAATAAGTTCTGATAAAGTAGTCGTGGTAAGAGATGAGCTGTTCAAACTAGTAAATAATCCCAACATGTTGAAAAAGTTTTGAAAGTGTTTCGTGTTGGCGGGTGTTAGTTAAAAAGTATATCTTGTTTTATGTATTCTAAAAACTCCTTGGATGTATTTGGTCGAAGCTATTAAATTATGTGATACATAGAAGGTCATTCTTTTCCTAAAGGGATTTAATTGCATAAGTATGAATAATACAATTGATAAACTCGGTAGGTCCCAGTTTTTTTCATTATTCTTCATAGCCTTATCACAATTGCTCCTTCTAACTCGTCAAATACTACTAATTGATATTTTTTGGTAATTTGCAGAGAAAATTTACAAAATATAATGCGTGGCTAAAAGCATTGTGTTAATTTAACTATTTAAATCAATGATAATGTTTGCACAAATAGCTAGGTACTCCTAATGAAATATAGAAACATAGTTAATATATTGCGTTTTCCCTGCCTCAAGGGACACACCATCGTCATAAAAGCAAATCAATGAAGAATCGTTTTGAACTAACCCAAACACCCCAAACTCCAAAATTGTATAAGGATTACTAACTTACTTTATTGTCTCCCATGTTTCTTCGCCAAACGTCTTGATAACCAATAGCTCTAAGGCATAGTTGACGAATCCATACTGAAAGAAAAGCAATAACTCCTTTATTATCTCATATAACAACACTAATTATCTCATCGAACGACTAATATCTCACCATAATTGTTTTATACTTGTACATAGCCCATATTGATGAGCATTTCTAAAATATCTAAAATAATATTTGGAACGACAAACGCTTGTGCTAAATGGTGATTTTTTTGCTACTGTATTCAAGATCTCATATACGTTGTTGGAAATGCACCTAATTTTTCGACGGGCTGCGTTCCATTTGTTATGCAAATTAACTATTTATATTTACTAAAATACCATGCAAGTCACAATAACAAAATCAGATTTAGTTCCTATATTGTATCTACTTGCGGTCGGTTATGTAACTCGAATTTGTGCCTTTGTGTAGAAGATATTAAGTTGAACTGTCATACCATCGATGATACAAGTGAGCATTTAACTAACACCTAGTCTGACATAATCATATTTGAAGGTAAATTATCAATGGCATATCCTAAAGTAAATGATGGATTTTCCTTATGAGGTATTACTCATCCATCCAGAATATAGGCAACCTCTACACTTCACGCATATGGTGGGCTGTAAATATACGAAAAATATCAAGTTGTGTGAAGATATTTGGAAAAAGAGAGCCAAACTCCAAAATTCTTTAATAAGGCAAGAAAGGTTCATATTAGGGTTCATCAATATTTATATCCTCCATAACCCAAAAGTTAATTAGATAAAAATTATTAAATTATGCACTGCTCTTCAACTTCATGTTAAAATTTAAAATATTCTGTACAAGTAAACTAAAAATATCATCATCAAAACTGATAACTGTTATGCAAAACATAAGAGCAATGTACATTATAAAACACAAGAACACAAACTCAAAAGTGTAAATACCAACTTAACCAAATAATGCAAAGCTTCCTCAACAAAAAGTTAGGGATCACTCAGAAACGTTATAATAGGCCTCACCAATCAGAACTTTTTTAATACGTTTTCCTCACTAAATTGCTCTTAAAGAAACTGGAAGTTTGAATTGAATGAATGAAAGAATTTAAAAAATGTGAACCGGAGATCCCTTGCACTTAAACCATCATGCGTCCCATCAGATACCAATTCAGCCCGGTAGCCCTGCCTCCCTAGCGAAGGCGCACAGCTTCCTCGGCTGGATCTGGTGTGAGCATGAGTGGACAGTCCCTAGCACCACCTACATCTTCTACGATCCGCAACAGGCGAAAATGCCGGAGCAAGTCACAGTGCCCTATGAGAAGCCCTGTCACAAGTCTCATAACATACGTACTTCATGGGCATGAAAGCCTTCACCCTACCAGGCTCTGGGTTTCCCGAAAGAAGCTCAGCCTGCCTCATTCCTGAGATTATCCGCCACAAATATTTTGTCTGCTTATTCATTGCGTTCCTTAGGAAGCCGACAGCCATACTACAGGATAAACCTTTTTTAAGCTTAAGTCCGATTGGATGCATTGTGGAACCGTATCATGTCAGACGATTGGCATCCTTATTGCCCGGGACATTCGAGTGTCCAAAAGCCACAAAAGAATTATCCTATTATGTCTGACTAAGGCCTCCAAGACGTCCTTACACTCAAACACGAACGCAGAATGAATTCTATTAGATTCAAGGGCCGACAGAGCAGTTGTGCTGTTTAAGCAAATATAGATGTTCTTTCCTATGAAGGTTCTTAATAGGTTCTCGTATCCACGTTGGAGGATCGCATACATTTCGGTCTAACAGAAAGTGTAAAAACAAGCCTAATCCTATGGATTCTTGATACACACCAACGGCTATTCGTTTTCGAGCCGTCTGCATACCAGAAGATCCTATTAGCCGAACTTCTCCAATCACTTACCCTTATCAGGTATGTAAATTGTGGAGGATGGTAGACAGTACGTTGTCATTTCTCATTACCATTTCCGAACAATCATCAACCACCCTCCACCAGATTCAAGTGGCTATGATTGTACCTTAGATGGCCGAGATTCTTCATTCTATATGCAGACCTCAAGGCCTCATGCTCCAGGAATATGTGGAGGGTTTCTTAAGAGCCCTGATGGGTTACTCATCGAATTCGACTGAAATTTGAGTGGGCTGTAAATATACCAAAAATATGAAATTGTGTGAATATATTTGGAAAAGAGGAGCCAAATTCCAAAAATCTTTAATAACGATAGAAGGGTTCATATTAGGGTTCATCAATATTTATATCGTCCATAAACCAAAAGTTACCTAGATAAAAATTACCAAAACATGGTCAATCTTATAGAAACTTTTTCTCTTCAGTTTCTTCCTAAATTTGAAAATAATCTTCTGTACAAGTAAACTAAAAATTTCGTCAACAAAACTGATAACTATTATGTAAAACATAAGAGCAATGTACAATATAAAACACAAACTCAAAAGTGTACATACCAACTTAACCAAATCAAACAAAAATTCCTCAACAAAAAGTTTGGATAGGCCTCACCAATAACAAGCGTTTCTACAACTTTTTTTAAAATGTTTTCCTCACTCTTAAAGAAACTGGACGAAGTGAATTGAACGAATAAGAGAATTTAAAAAACGCGAAACGGAGATCCCTTGCATTTAAGCCACCAACTTGGGCCTATTGTGTATCCCTTAATATCCCAATTCACCTCGGTAGCCCGGCCTCCCTAGCGAGGGCAAATAACTTCCTCAGCTGGATCTAATATGGATATAGGTGGACAATTCTTCGCCTTTCATGTACCATCTGCATCTTTTACGATCTCCAACAGGTGGAAATGCCGGAGTAAGTAACAGTGCCCTGTGAGGAGCCCTGTCAGAAGCCTCATGCCCTCTATCTTCATGAAAGCCTTCACCCTACCAGGCTCTGTAGTTCCCAAAAGAAGCTGAGCCTGCATCATCCCTGAAGTAATCCTCCAGAAATATTTTATCCGTTTATTCATTGCGTTACTTAGGATGGCGGCGGCCATACTGTAGGATAAACCTCTTGTGAGCTCTGGTCAAATTCGAGGCATTGTGGAACCTTGCTGTGTCAAGGATCAGCCTCTTCGTTGCTCGGGAATTCGAGCGTCCCGAAACCGACAAGAAACTGATTCTATTATGCTACACCAAGGCTTCCAAAACGTCCCTACACTCAAGCACCAACGCAAAATGAACTCTATTAGACATAAGGACCGACAGAGCAATTGTGATGACCAAGCAAATGTGGATGTTCTTTCCTATGGAGATTCTTAATAGGTTCTCGTACCCACTTTTCAAGGTTGCATACATTTCGGCTTAAAAGAAAGCGTAAAAACAAGACTAATCTCTATGGATTCTTGATACACACCAGCTTTTGCACTGCTATTCATTTTCGAGCCGTCCGCATACCAGAAGATCCTATTAGCCGAACTTCTCCAACCACTCACCCTTATCAGCTATATAAAATCTGGAGGATTTTCTTGATCTGATAATAGGTACTATGTTCCATCAGATTCTAGTGTGCCCGCTAAATGGTCCAAATATCTCATTATATAAGCGGACCTCAAGGCCTTATGCTCCAGGAATGAGTGGAGGGTTTCTCAAGAGCCTTGATGAGTGCCGTCTTCATAGCACTTGTAATCTCGCTTATTAGACATCTTTTTGCTAGTATATATCACTCATTTCATCAATAACTCATTTAGAGCCAGTTTCTTCAAGTCCGCATAACTTCATTACTATGGCTACACTTGTATTAACAATAGTTGTCATAGGGATTATATTTGAAGGATAAAGTTATCCATATTTAAAGAAACTGGACCTTAGGGGAATAGTCAGTTTGGCCTAAAAATTAATAAGACGGGTTAAGCATAAAAAGTATATTCAAGAAAAGAGATGCTCGATTATGCAAAAATTAAGATCCCCAAGAATGTTGGCCATTGTGAACACGTGCTTCAATCGGCGCAGCCACAACGTTCAGTTCCAAGAAGCTGCGCTAATTGCATAGTAGATCTGAGCCAGCTTTATATTAAGAAATATATAATGACCTAAAAACTCAAGCTTTTTAATAATATAAACACCTACCAAGGAATTTGTTAAACTAGAGCTTTTTTACATATTTCGAAGTCTAAGATATTCAAGTCTCATATTTGATTTTTTTGCCCTCAATCTTAAGAAATTCAAATTGCACGATTTCTCGTCGAAAATTAACACATTTTTAATGTGTGTTCAACTATGTGGCCAAAATATGGTGGTGTCGTTAGTAAAATGATAAGACCTAGACATGTTTAAAGAGGGCAGGTCACTCATACGTGGTCTTCTCCTGTACCCATGCTTTTCAAGTTTTCTCAGTCCTCAGTACTCTGCCATTCATATAGACGAAAGAATTTACAAGATCACATAATTAGCAACTTTACCCCCATTTATATTACAATAATTTACTGTAATGTATGGCTGCATAGGTACTTGAAAACCTTCGAATCGACTTATCATGTATACGATTATCGACCTATTCCTCTACCAACCTATCCCATCAAACTCTCATCCAAATCGAATATTAACCGTCGGTTTCTTCTTCTGCATCTTTTTCTTCTTGTGCAACTCCTATTTTCGAGTTTCCCAAATATTCTCTTATGGGCCAAAGAGGTCTATAGCAATTGACTCAGAAGGTAGATTGGAGTGATTCTTGGGATATTGTTCGGATTCTATGGTGTTAAATAAATTTTAAGAGAACTTAAATATTGAAACATTAATAAATTTTAGAAATTCAGCAGGGACTTCATTTTGTTCCCTTGCTTTCCCGTTTTTAGTATATTTAAGTGCATCTCAGTTTATTTCCTAGGATTTTCAGGTCCCTCATCTTCATTAACTTTGTCTTTGTATTTCATGATTATTTTCAACGACAAATGGGGCACATTCTCTGCAACTTTGCCATACACTTAATCAGATACCATATTCGTTTATAATTTATAATTTGTAACAGCAACACATGTGATCAACACTAATAAATAAATTCTACATTTGAATGGCATCGCATACTCTAAGATAAAAATTGGCTCTGTTTCGATAGCTTGGCAACATTGGGATTAGGATGGCAGCCGCAATCGTTCTTCTTTCTCCAAGTCATAACCTATTTTTATCGTTTCCTAAAATGTTAGAATGATAGTTGCAATTTGTATGTTTCTGATACTTGATTTAGGTATTATGGTTCTGTCAAATTTAATTGTAATAATACTAATAATAATATTAATAATAATAATAATAATAGTATTATTATGGTAGTTAATGGTATCCTTCAGTGGTCAGAAGCAGTACACTACAGCAGAGAGTCCGATTGGATAGCATATACTGAACAAAGTGCATCGGAAGTTGAGGAAATATCTGTGGATCATTTAACAGCAGAATATGTTTCCTAGGCTATCAGGCAAACCAGCAATTGGAAAATGCCGGGACCAGATGGACTGCACAACTTTTGGATCAACAATCTCCCGGCATGTTTTCCAAGCCTTGCTCAATGTTTTATGGAAGCATTGGACGATCCCTCAAAATTCCCCAAGTTTCTTACAGAGGGAAACACTTACATGCTGTTCAATAAGGGCGATCCCGCTATACCGAGCAACCATAGGCCAATCACGTGCCTGTCGGTAGCATACAAACTCTTCACGTCACTTCTCAACAACCGAATATACGAACACTGCGCTACAACTTTCTATAGATGAAGTGGTTATAAAACATGTTCAGACAAGGAAGATAGATCTCAATGTGTGCTATATTGACTACCGTCGGTCGATTCGGTCCCTCATGATTGGCTGATGAAGGTATTGGAGATTTACAAGATTTGCCCGAAAGTAAGAGCGGTGCTCCATCATCTCATGAGCACCTGGCGGACCAATATCCTTGTCAACAATAACAACGCTGGTAAAGTCAAGATATCCAGAGATATTTTTCAAGAAGACTCTTTATCACCTGTGTGGTTCTGCCTGGCTCTGAACCCTCCTTCTACGCTACTGAGCAACACGAATATTGGGTACAGACAACATCAGGAACGGGCGGAATTTATCCCATCTATTATACATGGATGACCTTAAGCTCTTTGCAGAGAAACAGACTGGACTGACCGTTAAGACCTTCAGCGGGGACATAAACATGTCATTTGAACTTGACAAATGTGCATCAACATCAAAAGGGGCGCCGTGGAAATCCAAGAAGATCAATACCAGGATATCGATAACTTACATCCCGAAGATACATGCAAGTATTTAGAAATGCCTCAGAACCAACATATCGACCACACGCACCTGAAGAATATATTCTCCGAGAAGTACAAGAAGAGAGTACTTAAGGCTCTAAACACCAAACTTTCATCTAAGAGTCAGATCACCACTTTGAACACCTGGACAGTGCCTGTCTTAACCTACACCTTTGGTATCCTTAAGTGGTCTGATCCGGAACTAAATGGACTCGGCAGGCTATCCCGGCGACTGATGACCAAATTCCGATGTCTGCACACTAATGCATCGGTGAAGAGGCTATACCCTCCCCGAGCAAGTGGCGGTCGAGATATGATGAACATCTACAAGTTGTGCAGAACCCAGGAGAAGAACATACGGCCACAATTGCTGAGATCTGAAGATGGTCTGATGAGAATAGCAGCCCATGAGGATCAAGCATATATGCCACTTAATCTACAACACCGCAATCTCGAGTTCGACCTAAGCTCAAGGCAGGAAGATCAAGCCACCTGAATGGAACAAGCCTTACATGGTAAGTTTCCAAGAAGTCTAGAGGCGGACAACGTCGATAAGCCGACCTCACTAGCATGGTTTGGCGCCGGTTACCTCTACCCAGAAACCGAAGAATTTTTCATGGCCATCCAGTGCAGAGTTATCAGGACTCGCAACTATGAAAAACATTGTCTATGACTTGACGTGGAGGACAAGTGTAGGAAGTGTGGGGCGGTGGGTGAATCTATAGAGCATATCATCGCAGGCTGTAGATAACACGCAGATAGCGCACACCTAGGACGTCACCAACCAAAATCATCCACTAACAGCTGGCTCTCAAGAACGGACTCCTTCAAATATGCCCACCGTATTACAAATACCAGCCCAAAGCAGTCTTGGAAACAGATAAAGCAGTACTGTTTTGGGACAAGCCTATAATAACGGATAGAACGGTGAACTACAACAGACCGGACATCGTTATATATAAGGAGAACAAGACTGGAACCATCATTGACAGAGCTTTGCCGCTAGCTCATAACGTCAGAAGAACTGAGACAGAAAAAGTCACAAAATACGAAAACCTTGCAGTAGAGCTGAAGAACATCTGGCAGCTGATTAAAGTCTTCACAATCCCACTGGTAATTTTGGCTGAAGGGATCACTTCGAAGAATCTCCCTCAAAATTTTCAGGATCTCGGATTATCCCAGAACATTTGGGATACGCGCAGAAGGCAGTTATACTTCAGGCATGCCATATAAACCGCAAATTCCTGAACGGAGCCTGAGTGGGAAGAACTGAATTGTTTTTCCACCAGGTTACTCCAGTTAGCGTGGATAATGATAATAATAATAACATATGGTTTATTATTCCATAGAAAAAAAAAGGAAAAAATAAGAATCATGCTGCTAAAGCCAAAAAATATACAAACAATTTACAAAAATATACTAACTCAAACTAATTCTAACTGAAAAAAGTAAATATTGTAGATGACTATACATACATAAGAATGCAGAATAGATGAGAAAGTAAAAGTAAGAAAAACTAGCTTATGAAAAAAAACTCAAAATTTAGTGGGATTGTTAAATTTATTATACGATCACTTTTCAGATAGCTCTTGTTTAACTATTTTTCTAAATGCCAACACTGGATGATTAGAATCAATAGTATTATACTTATGTATTAAAGAAGAGATCAAATATGAAAATTATTATGATGTGGTATGGTGAGAATAAGTTGATAGATTAATCGAATACCTACTTACCTTTGAAGATTAATCGTAATTTTCCGAGCTTGTCTTCCGATATGATTACATCGTAGTTTCTGAGTGACCATACCCATCGGTACTTTTTTAAAGCATAAAATTTTTTATCCTCAACCCGAGCCTGCTCTCGCACTTCGAGGCTTACTCATTCTGATTTAGAGCAAAATTGCCCGCCTAAAGGGGCATGTGGTTGGGAGGGTTGTAATCATATCGGAAGACAAGCTCGGAAAATTACGATTTATCTTCATACAGGAAAGTAGGTATTCGATTAATCTATCAATTTTCTATCACTTGTCTTCCCATATGATTACATCGTAGCTGTTTAAAGCGAGATAGTGCAAAAAAACAATTAAGGCAGTAAAGTCGTTCAATTCAACTCTATTTTAATTATGACAAGAAAATCAATGAAAATTCTATTAACTACTTAGTAATTAAGCGTACCTATTATAGATAAATAAACATATTTTATGTAACATATTATTGATATACAATCAGAGCAAAACAAATATAATAAATTCAACCTTAGGCAACGGAATACTTAAAAGGCTACCTAATAGCGCTAAGATATACCCAAATTTCAAATTGTATTGGCAAATACAAGCATAGGTTTTGTCTTTCTAAACAGAGAGGGGCGATGTTTAAGCAGTGAGTTTCATGCAAAGAGTAACATGCTCTTTAAATTCTAATTTTGTATACATGCTAAGGCTTAAGTTTAATACGAATTTTTTAAATTTATCTTATCTCTAAATCTAAATCCATTTTGTTTGTATACTTCAATTGATTTATTAGACAACTCCTATCTGTATTTTAAAAAAAATATATAATGGCACAGATTTTTCCAGGTTACTAACCAATAAAAATGCAACATTACAACAATATTCGGTCAATATCAAAGATCGCTATGACCATGACAGATTTAAAATTTATAATTTTTGACCGCAAATTTCGAAAAGTAATGTTCCAACTTCTTATCAGTATGTCTGTTGGCTATTACGATACTTGGATTGTGTCGTAATTCTCATAGTCGTGTCTTAATAGCTATCATTACATGCCCATGGCATAATATATGTACTATAAATACATTCACGATTGTAAAAAAATATATGGAATACGTGCGGTTGATGCGTCTTTGCACCCCTTGCATAATTGCCAAATTCGCTTTTGGTCCATTCTGGGTGTGCGGCAAAACGTACTTACCCACTTATTACATATAATACTTTTCTCATTTTTTACATCAATGTACTGAATTTTAACACAATTTTTTTCACTAATTATTTCTGTTTCTATTTTATAATTTTGTAATATATTATTAGCACATGTAATTTCAGATAATATTAATTTGACTGCTTGAAAAAAAATATATTCCAGGCTTAGCGAGCTTGGTGAAGAAATAAATAAATAAATAAATTGATAAAAACTTACCATTTTACGTGTTTCGGGAGAGGATGAAACCACGAAAATCAGCGGTGTTTTCCTTCGGACTTGGAAAGGAACTGAAATCCCGCCGAAGCACAATCGCGTGAATCGATTGCGATGGAGACGCAGGCGTTAAAGTTTTATTCTCGATAATTTGTAAGTCATTTTTATTTTAATTAGAAACTCTACAGTTTCTTTGTTCTGTCATGAATTTTGATCGATTCGAATATGGCAACGTTGAAAATTTTTTGAGAAAAAGAAATACGAAAGCTTAGGTGCAAAAGCTTTTCTTGCAACTTTCTGGGCAACTGGGGCAAAAACTTCCTTTCTAGACTTTCTTCGCATTTTAATTTACACATTTCTTGTGTAAGTGTTAATTTTCGTGTTTAATGCGCCTGGAACCCACAGTTGAACAACATCTCTGATATTTGTAAAAATGATATGGTTCGCGAATGAACTCAACAATTTTTTTCTGAGACTATATTTGGCTAATAATATAGAAATTATCTTAATGAAATGAAATTTAAGACCCGCAATATTTAAACACGCTATGGTAAGTTTCAATATCTTAGGGTGTCTTAAGTACTCACGTTTTTTTCAGAAACCATATTAACCGTTAGATATTGTTGCCCTTAAAGACGATATCAGTTATGGTGGCGAAGCATGAGTGATGAGGAAAATTACTGAAACTAAAAATGTTTTTGTTCTTAAGCCTATTTATACATTAGAGGAAACCTCCAGAAAGATGCAAAATTAAGAAACTTAGTTAGTAATTATTTACCACACCTATTCAGAATATGCAGAGGGTGCCTAGCCTGGGGCTTTATATCAAACTTATGGCAGCAGACACAGGTCCTATACTTGCTAAAAGCAGGCACATAGTTCCAGACCGTACACCAGTCTCACATAGACCTATAGGTATATCTTCATTCATGCCAAAGATCCTGGGAAGGCTAGTAGATAGGTACATTCGGGATAATACATTACAAGCGTTGCATCTAAGTGAACGTCAATATGCACATCAACCGGAAAAATCGACAGACCTAGCTCTGGAGGATTTAGATAGACTGCTCTCAAAGTCAACAGGGGACAAGGAAGGAGATAGCTGTAGCTACTTTCCTGGACATGGAAGGGGCATTTAACCATGCCTCAACGAACTCTATCACAAGTGCGCTAGTGAGGAGAGGAGTTCCAACAGCACAATACAAATGGATAAGCAGCAGTCTAAAAAATAGTGTGGTGATGAGAAACTACCATAAAGGCAGCGGCCAGAAGCAGATGCCCCCAGAGAGGTGTTCTACCACACTGTTGCAGGCAATACTAAAAAACTGTCTGCGGAGGGTTTTCATTGTCTAGGCAATGCAGATGATCTAACGATTATGATACGAGATACATTTACCAATACTTACTCAGAAATAAGCCAGTAGGAAACAGATGCTGACGAGAGTAGCTAGCAGTTCATCCAACGAAGATCATAACCGCTCCTTTAACTAGAAGGCGATTTCTTACAAGACTGAAGCCACTGGTGGTGAATGGAAAAGAAATACAATTTTCCAAAGAAGCAAAATATTTCGTATTTGACCGGAAGCTTACCTGGAAATTGCAGATTGAAAATGTCACATGTAGATCGAGAACTGCATTCCGAAGATGCATATGAATGTGCGGAAATAACTAGGGTTTAATGCCAAAAATAACTCTGTGGGGGAGTAATAAGATCAGTGATAGCATACGGGTCAGTAGTATGGTGGATAAGAACCATACAGCTAGAGACAACAAGGCAGCTTAATAGCGTGCTTGTGCGTCACTGGAACATTGAGCACAACGCCCATAGTAGCGCTGGAGATCTTAATAAATTTACCCCCAATTCAGATATAAGTTCAGAGCGAGGCAAGGTCTATAACGTATAGATTATTGCAAGGCCTGTTACCCATAATAGGCAGACACGGCACCAAACATGACAATTTAAACAGGGAAATAATTGCTGATGATATTCTGGAAATGCCCGCTGATAGTACCACAATTAAAAATAGCTTTGTTAAATATTACAAAACTCATATGCCAACAAGAGTCGACTGGGAAAATGGCCCTCCAATGAGAGCGGAGGTAACCTGGTACACTGACAGCTGAAAAACTTAGGAACGAGTAGGAGCCGGAGTCTATGGACACAGGACGGAGACTAGAATTCCGACACCTGTGAGGAAACTAGCAACGATGTTCAATGCAAATAGAGCAGCGAGGAGCCACTGTTGAAGCTATCGAGTCTGATGAGAGAGATAAAACTGGATAATGCTCCATAATATGGAGAGATTCACAATAGATCTTTTGTGTTGCAGTAACAAGCAGGCCGAAAGGCTACTCTCCCAAAACCGCAAATCTATAAGTTATTATTGAACTCTTTTATCAGTTTTCAGGTTCTGGTACTTTGCATTTATCAAACAAATCATTGAGTTATTTTTGATACAACCTTTAACCAAACTAGTGTGGTTATTTCCGACGTATATAATTTATAAGTTGATACCTCCCATTAATAAGTGCATAAAATAATACCATGGGCCACCTTCTGGTTTCACGAAAAACATGGTACGTAGCGCATAATTCATCTATGATATAATTCTTTAGTGGAGCTGTAAAATGTTCACTCGTTGATTCGTCTATTCAGTTATTATAATGTAAGCTTGGCACTAGAACACTATTCAGAATTTTCCTGATATCCAAAAATGCTCTAGTTGAGAAATCATTTATTTCTACGCATGCTAAGTTGTAATTCTCGAATAAATTTTGGATGAGTTCAAACGATTTAAACCAGTTATCGGAGGTGATTCCAGATATTGGACTAATCAATCTTGTAACGACTCTGCCTGGACAATGTAGCCTGTTTTTTTATCGACAAGAGCAAACACTTTTAAACCATATTTGTTGGGCTTTGAAGCTACAGCTTCCGCAGAATGCCTTAAATTTCTAGTCAAGGGCTCCATGTTCACTTATTTTATAGGCATTTTTACAGTTCGTGACAAAAATTGTGAATAAATTTTTTATGTGGGTCATTTCATCAGTTTTCTTTGTTTCTTCCCGAGGAACGAGTTCCAGGCACCAAACAAACAATTAAGCAAATATAGGGTAAAGGTAAGGCCTGATACTCGAAAATGAGTCGGGTGAAAAATCCTACAAAGGTAAAATGAATGAAAAACTTCCACCACGACATCAACACTGCAACTTTAATGGCTGATTTGTGAAGGGTGGCGCACGCGAAATTTCCAGGAACGAACGAGGAAGGCAAAGGGACTTCCTCTAAAATCTCCACTTCGAAAATTTCGACCAACCAATCGAAACACAACCCGCATATCACATGTCTAACTCAACAATTTTTCAGTTGATTTCGAAAATAATACTCCAGTATTTTGACACTCCGAAGCCTAGTTGGTCAAATCTCAGATGTCGCAGTAAAAAATGAAACATTTCTGTGACATGGTTAGCCAAAATATTTTAATGCCACTCTCGTTGCGATCCCATAGCTCTCATGTATTTAGAAGATTACTCTTTAGACAAGCAACTTATTTCTGACTTTGTGTAAAAGAGATATCTGGCCTATTTTGGCTTTTACTTGGAAGATCATGATAAATATTGAGCTACACGATGGTTTGAAGGGAATCGGGAACCATCACGATGACTATTTGTCTCGTAAATATCAAGGGCATCAACGAGGCCGGCGCCCCCTGCCCCAGGCGGCCCTTTTTTAGGAGCGGCTGATTTTGGATTTATGGCAATCTATTTCTTACATTTGAATACAAATATTATTTAAAAAATAATTGTATAATACTCCGTCAAATAGGAATGACGTTAAAGTGAGTGTTAAGAACGAAGCTGATGCTCTGGCAAAGAAAATTAAATCTTTCAGTTTTTGCGTTTGTGTGTGTATGGTATGAGATCCTAAATACCATAAATACAGTTAGCAAAATGTTACAAGATCCTGCAATAAATATGTCGGATTCAAGCAAGACTCTTGCAAAGTTGCTGAATCATTTCAAGGGGCTTAGGACTGACGGGGCTTTCGAAAGTTTCTTGGTTGATGCTAATCCTCTTGCTGAGGAGCTGGAAATTCCGTCGATTTTCACCCAGGAAGTACCAGCTCAACTAAGAAAATGACAATTTACTTACGAGTGTGCAGATGAACCTATCGCAGATTCAAAAACAAAATCTAAAATCGAAATATTTTTTGTTATGTTGGACACAACCATTCAAGCAATTGAAAAGGGGTTTGAAAATCCATTTAGATCAGTTTTCTTTCCTATACGATATACCTCTTCTTTAAAATATTTCGACATATTTATTGCGAAAGAAGATCTCATGAGACATTGCATGGATTTGAAACTCTACCTCACTGATGGTGAAGAACAAGATATATTTGGCATCGAATTAAAAGACGAAATTCTCTATTTGAGAGCTATTGCCTACGATTTAAATTGGCCACTAGCTACCTTGAGGGGACGGCCATTTGGTGGTTTGTCCCAGGCAGCCAAATGTCTGGCGCCGGCCCTGGCATCAATCGAAATAGCAGACACAAATGGACGTATACTGATTTAGATTCAGCAAAGAAATCTGTATTGAAATCTAAATAAATTCCCATTTTATCACCCAGCAGTCTGCCCAGATTCCCTGAAGACTGAATGCAACCAGAAAATAACAGTGAATTTGAATCAGATTCAGCAAATCCCTAACTTTTCCATCTACAAGAACTAACTGATCCTGACATACAAGTGGTTTGAAGGGAACCAAGAAACCATCACGATGACTAAAGGAGTCTTCCCAATTACTTGTCTTCATACTAAATGAAAATAATCTCCTCTCTCTAGGTACTAATGTTAGATGTGCTACCCTTTGTGTTAGTAAATTAACCTAGTATTTTGTAAAATATAAGAGGATTTCCAAAAAAATGGATCTGTTCGAATAGACACCAAACGAATGGTGCCTTTTTGTGGATAGTTTGAAATGTGTCATTTAGCTCAATATGTTTTGGTCATTCTACCAGCCCGCATGAAGTATTATCAAAAATAAGTATAAGAAAATTAATGGGAGATTGTCGATCTAAAAATGGTAACCTACCTTCTTTGGACAGCAAGGTGGATTTACCAAATATCATTGTTCTTTTCTTGTCTTTGAGGAAGCAGAGCTTAGGATCAGCACTGAATTCACAGAAATGGTTCTCTATGAAATATTATGGTCAAGCGGACCAAAACGTTCCGAAAGCAAGACCCATATTTTCTCAGTGGCATATTGTTTATAAAGTAATTTCTGAAGGCTTTAAATCGAGATGAACTTTGTTTTGGCTAGTTAGCACCTAAATTCCTTGCGATTAGCACGGAAAACTGAAAGTTGGAGTATTTTATGATACCTTGAGTACCAGCTTATTAAAGATCCACAACTTACTGCCTCAATGAACGAGACAGTATCCTTGATGATCATTTATTCAAATAGTGCAAATTTTCCTTGGAAGTTATATAGTTCAAAATATCATAGATTAGTGGAATAGGTATATGCCTACCAACTTTAGAATGCTCGGTTGTAACATGGCCATGAAAGTTAACTATCTCCACGCCCAGAAAACCTAGATGAATTTAGAGAAGAACAGCGGGAAACATTCCATTAGAACGTTAAACTTTTAAAGATTTATGTCAAGAAAGACTAGGATAGACACATGGTGGCTGACTACCGGACCTGGAAAACTCCGGTTCCATTTTATTTAATGACAATGTGGTTCTATTACCGAAAAAAGGGATCTCTCTGTACCATATCCAGGGAATGTTCGAGATGGTTTTCATTTTTTCTAGCTCCTTCTGTACTATTTTCGCTACCTTCCTTGAAATAGCTTCTATTTTAACCGTTAATTCTTAAGTACTGTGTATGTGGTAAAATTGGTGTTAGCCTTACAGACCACTGAACAGATCGCCTGTCGTCCGAACTTAATTTGATATTCCAACTCATTCATTATAGAAGTAAAAGCATTAAATAGAAGTTCGATGATACTATTTCTTAATGAACTGGGCTTTTCGCATTATTTCTCTAGCCATTATGCAGCTTTCCGCCAAAGTGAAAATTGACTTCTTCATAGTACAATTTGAATTGATGTTGATGTAGAAGCCGAGATATTCTTCAAATATGCTTTTATGGATAAGGACATTGTATTTTCAGTTTCCAGGTCCTTCCAAAATGTTTAGAGATACTGGTTGTCTGACACTACCGCATCCAACTTATCTCAGTCAGGTAACGGCAGATGTATAATCTGATGTGAGTATTAAACCATCCCAAATTCAATATCTAAAAGAAAGGTGGATAATTTGGCACTACATAAGAAGTTGTATACATTATTTTTGATGAAATTCGCGTTACAACAAAAGTCGAATATAGCGGTGGGGTTTTAAGAGGACTTACAGAAAAAAAATGAGTTGCCAATAAAATTCAAGCGTTTATGCTTTCTTCAATATTTTCTAAAAACGAAGATGTAATTTCTTTTTATCCTGTGAAAAACTCATCAGACATACCAAAAGGAATAGTTTTGATGGTTGAATGTTGTAAGCAAATATTGCCGACATAAAACAAGTGTATGCAAATGAATGTAATAGTACTGTCAGATAAGCCTTTGCCTTGTCTCAGAAAGTTATTTATCCTTTATCTTTGAAAAGACAGAATGTATTGTTAGCAGTCCGTATTTTTGATGAAAAATAATTAAATAACTCAGAATTTGTACAGCTGAGTTCATGATGGAAAGTAGTAAATTTGCATAGTTCGAGTGCAGGGATTCGCTTAAACAACTTATTACTTCTCCAGACCCCGATAGTATCAAATTTCTGAAGAAATTTGTAAATTTTTTGGATGCATGAGAAAATGTAAATTTGCCAAATTACCAGCCAGGGAACACTGGAAAATTAACAAAAGACAAAGTGTCTTTTGTATTTTATTGAAGTATACGACTGCTGCTCTCATTGACTTGGTAGGTTATCTCTTCTCTGTAAGTCTTGATCTAAAATTTAAATCTTAGATATGTGCTTCTTGGAGAGCTCCGAACTGACAAAATGGAGGAAAGACCTTAGATATGTGCTTCTTGGAGAGCTCCGAACTGACAAAATGGAGGAAAGATTTTGGAGGTGCAGGTTTTTAAGTGGATCTAACTATAATATGTTCGTCACACAAGTTCTAGATTCCGAGAAAACATTGAAAATCTTGAGTTTACGAATAAAACAGTTTTCTTTTACAGAGGAAGATGTACACACAGATTCATTTACATCTTCTTAATTTCTTTTTATTCTGATATTATCACTTTTTCAGAAAATGTCGAAATAAATAGTGAAAAATAAGCTTCATTATTTTTTTATAGCTGGATAATGCTCTTATTTAGTAATAAAATATTCCTGGTGGTTATGAAATATTGGTGGATTCGCATTAAATTTCTTAAGAAATTTGTTAATTTTTTGAATGCATGACAAAATGCAAATTTTTCAAATTGCCAGCTAGGGCACACTGGCAAATTAACAAAAGACAAAGTGACTTTTGTACTTCATTGATGTATACGACTGCTGCTCTCATTGACTTGGTAGGTAACCTCTTCTTTGCAAACCTTAACTTAGATATGTGCTTCTTGGAAAGTTCCAAAGTTCCAACTGTCAATATGAAGGGAAGATTTGGGAGGTACAGATTTTTAACTGGATCTGACTATAATATTTCCGTCACACAAGTTCTTAATTTCGAGAAAATTTTAAAAATCTTCAGTTTACTGAAACTACGTCGACTATATTTGGAAATGTCTCAATAAAACAGTTCTTTTACAGATGAAGATGTACGCACAGGTTCATTTATATCTACTAATATTTCTTTTTATTTTGATATTATCATTTCTTCAGAAAATGTCGAAGTAAATAGTGAACAATATGATTCATTATTTTTTATAGCAGGATAAAGCTCTCGTTCAGTAACAAATGAAATATTGGTGAAGTCTGCTGTTAAATACGAGCATGCCACTTTAAGGCTACCGGCAACGTAGAATAGCCCGATATTAAATGCGAGAAACTTTGACTTAAAACACAAATTGCATTCTTAGTTTATGTCTAAAATCATTTGATGGCAGTAGGAATAATCCTATTAGGATCCCTAAATTCATGTAGAGAATTTTCATAATTGTGTATCATTTAAGATATTCTTTGAATAACTTTATTCATATTTTCAAAATAATATTAATAATACTCAAAGTTCTGGAATATGTGCTCCGTTCTAGTTATCGTATAACACTCCCAGTCGCCACAAAGTTAATCATTGCAATGGGATTACGCCTATACACTCGGCGTGACGTTTAAATAAATTAACACTTTGTATTCCAAAGGACCACCTGCCTTTCCCAGAGTGGCCATTTACGTTGCAGTTTTCTGGTCTTGGGATAAGGCATTTGGAATCTGTCCTGAATGAACGAATTTCTTTATGGTCGTGTTCATTTTCAGGAGACAGAAAGGTATAGTGGAAGTATTTTATATAATTTACAACTGCGACGTTAAAATACCTGCTGACTATAAAGCAGTTTATTCTCATATGGTAAACAAGTCGAAACATTTCATTCCTAACTCCATAAATCCTGCAGTCGATACACATAACCAAAGTCCCAATTTATTCTCACTATTCCTTGCCCTCACTGCTCATGCTTTATTATGATATTTGAATTAGCACTAAAATGGGATTTATCGACCCCGAGAACCAGAAATGTGATATTTGACTTCATATTTCCAATTAACCCTTTCTTTCCTCCACTCCACAATTAACTAATTCATTGAAAAATATAAATTCTAATTAATTACTCCCCATAAAAACTCAATAAAAATAACGATAAAAGACTAGAATATTACATTTATTTTTACCAAATATCACCATCGCACAATACGAGCCCTTTTCGCCCTTGATGGCATAAACTTGAAGGACCCCGCTCATATCTTATAGGATTTTAGTGCCCGCTTAAATTTGATAATTTTGAAATGTTTTTGGGGTTAGGACGAAAAGATCAGGTTTAATATTAGGTATGAGTAATTGGTTTATCAGTCATAGAGTTTATACTTAGTGGTCTCCATACTAAACATTTAAAGATGACGGAGATTTTGCCTGAGGAAATAAAACTCTGATCTCTTGGTTCTCTTCTCATCGGTACCCCTTTTTCTCCATTGACGTAGATTTCGGAATATATTCAACTTCTATCTTCCCCTCTGTTTTCTTTATTGCTTTAAGTCGAAAGGTTGTTGTTGGCTTCAACATTTCCCCCATGTCTTCTAAGATCCATCCATGTTCTGTATTAATAAATAAACGAAACTACAATAGTAAAATATAACAATAACATTTGACAAATACTAAGTTACTTCCAACGATCAATTTGACCCAGTCGGACCTTACATATTATACCAAATCCCAAATTTGTACTTTACACTATATTATCCGCAGGCGCCCTCAGCAAACATCCCATACAATATCGCTAGGTCATTTAGGGTTTAATCATATTCCTACAGTTTCAATTATTTTAGTCAAATTTAGGAAATTTTCATGAAGTTGGCAAGGCTTCAAGACACTATTTGAATGTAAGGGAAACATTTGCTAAACTGGAAGACCTCACATGACATTTTATTGCTTGCTTTTCCACTAGCTTTTAAAATATCAAAACCTTGTTCAATAATATGGTGTTAAAAAGCTGTTTGTCATTTTCTTTAACGGGCTGTCCTTCAAAGTTAAAATAGAAAAACTTATAACAATATATGTAGTCAGTTCATTGGAAACTGTCGCAAACTTCTAACAATAAAAATAAAATTCAAATTAACTATAGAAACATCAATTTTTTGATAGAGCGGTTAACATCAGTGACCTAATTCGTCACATAGCTCTTTCCCGCGTACGTTCTTAAAAATCGCGTTAAATGCCAACCGCTCTTCTAAGGGCACATACATAAAATCCATTGTTAAAGGTTTTCCTCAAGGACTATTTATGCCCTAATACGATTTCGGCTTTTACGGTCACCCATATAGCCTTCATAAATATGTAATAAACCGAAATAATTTGCTAGAACTTCTGGATATTGATATCGAGGGATTGTATACCATGTGTCTAAAATTTAATTTTTGCAATCAATTTCCCTATCGAATATTTTTAATTTTTGGAACTTTTTCATTTTCTGTTATAAACATACACCTAAAGCCATCATATACTTAATAAATAAATATAGGAATAATAATAAGAGGCAAAATAGTAAATTAAGTCTGGAAGTTTGCAAATGAAATGCGCTACGAAACGGGTCTACTGCCGCTTAAGTTCATTTAATTTTCTCGATTTTCCCTAGAGCACTTAGACGGTCCTATATAATTTGTTTTAAAGCAATTATTATTCTAGAATCGTGATCATCAATGAGCTCATCATCATCACTTCCCTGCTTGTTCTGTTTCCCGCTTCCGGATCCCAACTGGTTTTGTTTTCCTATATAGTTTTTAATTTGCTTTCCATTGAATGATTAAATGTCACGCTTGTAGCTTCTGGTACCTGTTTATTCACCTCTTTCAGCTTTTTAGTAGTACTTAGTTTTTCGCTTTTCATATATTTTCTTTTTTTAATCAGCCTAATTGTGCTTTTCTTATGTTTTGGATGTCCCTCCTGCTGTTCATTTATCATTTAGGTGAATGATGTTTTCATCTTAATCGAAATTCATCAGTAGATCAGTAATACACCGCGTCTAAAAATCTTTTTGTGTTATGGAGCTCATCATCATCATTATTTCCCAGTTAGTTCTGTTTTCCGTCTCTAGACCCCCATTTTTTTTCCTTTTATAGTTTTTCAGTTTGCTTTTAAATTGCAATTAAATAGTCCAATTTCACACTCATAGCTTCTGATGCCTTCTTATTCACCTCTTTTAGCTTTTCAATAGTGGTCAGTTCTTCAATTTTCATATATCTTGTTTGGTGCATCAGACATCTTATAGCATCATTGAGTTTTTCTTCTAAATTTTTTGTTTTACGGAGCTCATTATCATGTCCTTGTTTGTTCTGCTTTCCATTTCCAGTTTGCTTTCATTTAATAATCAAAAGTCACACATATAGCTTCTGATACTTGGTTGTTTACCTCTTTCAGCTCTTCAGTAGTAGTTAGTTTTTCACTTTTCATATGTCTTGTTTTGTGCATCAGTTATCTTATAGCCTCATTAAGCTTCTCTTCTGTTATTTTTTTGGAAATGTATGTGTTCTAGATGTCCACCCTACTGTTAGTTGATTATTTTGGTGGTTGATGTTTTCATCTGCATAGAATCAATAATACACCGCTTCTATTTTTTTTTACGGAGCTCATCTATTGTTCTTGTTTGTTCTATTTTCCATTTCCAGATCCTTAACTACTTTTGTTTTCTTTTATACTTTTTCAGTTTGCTTTACATTTAAATTTATTCTGGATGTACGTCCTGCTATCAATGTTGATGTTTTCATCTCCACCTCATCAATCGATCAGTAATACACCACTTCTAAAAATCTCCGTTTTGACGCTCATCATCATTGTCCTGTATGTTCTGTTTTCCTTTTCCATTTTTGGGTTCTTTTATAGTTTTTTAATTTGCGTTCCCTCAAATGATCAAATGGCATGGTTAAATCTTCTGATGCCTCTTTATTGATCTCTTTCAGCTCTTCAGTAGTAATTAGTTCTTCACCTTTCATATATCTTCTTTTTGCATCAGATATCTTATAGCCTCATTGGGCTTCTCATCTGTTCATTTAAATCTTATGGACGTCCGCCGAGCTACTAGCTTATCATTTAGATAGAGTTCATCTGCATAGAAACTCATCATCTGATCAGTAATATTATCTTTTTATTTGTGAAACCGTTTACCTAGTAATAGATTATTCTGCAATATAAAACTCAGTAATTTTTCACCTGGTTTTCCAGTCCAAATTTTTCCAGCGTAATTTCTTTGATATCACATTATTTACTATACAGGCCTCAGTTATATCTTCATAACAGAGATCTACTCCTTCATCTCGTTGTTGGGTGTCGATTCGTAGGCCGCATAGTTCTAATGCGGTTCAGTACAGACTATCGGCAAGAACTCTTCGCGATTGTCTCTGCCTGCCGGTGACTATTTTTTCAGTGGGAATTCTTTGTTATCACATTATTGACTGGTACAAGTATCATCGTGGTTTGATATGTATCCATAGACTGCATAGTTCAGTCCATACCTTACAGTCCCCCAAGGCAAGGCTCTCCCCATCATATCGAACATCAACACTACCATGGCAGAAGTCAAGTTTCATCACCGTGATATTTGTAAAATCCTTGAAGAACTAGATACGCAAAAGGCATCAGGACCGGACAGAATACCTGACATCGTGTTAAAGAACTGCGCCAGCGAACTAAAACCGGTTTTTTCCAGGTTTTTTTCTCTGTCTTACGGAAAAGGGATTTACCCTTCTTCTATGTCACTCATATATGGAGTAGGGCAATTGAGAACTAGGGAGAGTCTCGAGCGATTGCATTCGATATTTCGAAGGCATTCAACAGAGTTTCGCATGACGGACTGCTCAACAAACTGCCGTTATTCGGACTGCCAGACTCTCTCTACAGCTGGCTTGACAGTTACCTTAAAAACCAATCTCTGCACGTTGGAGTTGATGGACACATCTCAGACACATTCACCATTAACGCGTGAATGCCTCAGGTCGCAATAATTTCGTCAACTCTGTTCCTAATCTATATTAATGACCTGCTGACCGAAACGAATAATCCTAATTACTGTTCTGCAGATGACAGTACCCTTGTCTCCCAATTTAGATCAGTAAAATCTTTACCAGCCACTGAGACTTATCACCGCAGACAGGAGCAGATTAGAGCAATTAATCAAGACCTGGAGAAAGTTGAAACTTGCGGCGACAGAAATTTGGTCCAGTTCAATGCAGCAAAGCCCCAAGCAGCCACGTTTACCAAGAGGGCCAAAAAGGCGGTTCTGATATCATTATGGCAGGATCGACCATTCTTCATCCTCCTCAATCAGACTGCTGGGTGTCTCGGTCAACAGTGATATGGTCTGGCATGACTACGTTGCTAACATCGCAAAATCAGCCTCCCGAAGCTTAGTGCGCTATTTCGCAACAAAAAACCACCGTATACACCACAGCAGTTGCTCTTGCTCTACAACGCGCAAATAAGACCGTGCTTAGAATATTGCTCACACATCTGGGGTCTCGCACCAAAGCACACCCTAAAGCTGCTGATTCCATTCAGAAGAGAGCTGTGGGTCTAGTCGGCGGCTCGGAGTTGACCCGGAATCTGGATAGTCTGGGACACCGCAGACATGTGGCCGAGATGTTCCTGTTTTACAGATACTTTCACGGCAGATGTTCCCAGGATTTGGCCCGCCTCATCCCGCCCCTGGCAACGCCTGTCAGACAGTCAGGACGCATATTCGTAAATACCAGACGCGTTATCTTCCGATCTTCCGAAGTTCATTCGTAAATAACAGACGTGTCGGACTAACGCGTCAGTTATTTACAAGACTCCCTAGTGCATTGTAAAGAGCAGACGTTAGTTTTTCAAAACCTTGTTGACTTGAATGCGGTGGAATGTATTCACATAGAAGGGGGATTCTTTGTGAATGTATCCGCGGAAACATTATGCAAGCTGCTGTATATCCACTATAATACGGGTTTTGTTAAATATATCCTGGTTTTTAGTTAGATAAAGCAAAATATTTCGTAAAAAGTGCATCCAAAGTACGGGCACGTATTACAATAAGTAATATTTCACTTTTCGCATGGCCCTCCTCTCGCTACCGCTCGCTACGGGAGCTCAAGAAAAGGAAACTAACCAGGTGCTAACCAAAACTAACCCAAGACATACCCAAAATCAAGAAAAAAACTGTTTAGAAACATAATCTTAAAATATATATATAAAAAAATCAACGGGGTTTGAACCCGGGTCGTCCAGGTGAGACCCAACCATTTAAACCTCTAGACACCCAGAGACCTCTTGCGGCAAATTGATTGTATCATGTAGCCATATTGTAATAATGCGTAATTTGGCAGAGTAAATACCAGACGTATCGTCACCATGCGTCTGGTATTTACGAGCGCCCGAAGCGCAGCCGAAACTTCGCGAGTGGATAACGCGTCAGATATTTACAAATATGCAGTCAGGACAGATGGCAAGAGCGCACCAGTTCGTCTTACAACTGGAAACACCTATAACATCACTTTACAAGAACTCCTTTGTCTGACGCACTGCATCACAGTGGAACTCACTCCCAGGACATCTGTTTCCCCTAATTACAACCTACAACTATTCAAGAACCATTTCCAATCAACATATTCGGACACACACTGCTGGTCGAGCGCCATAGGATCTCCCTTTAGTGTGTGTGCCACTGCCATAAAAAAAAACTGAAAGAAATATCTTACTGCGATCATCCCTGCTTGTCAGTCCAATATTTTTCAGAGAGAATTTTGTTGTCATCACATTATCGACCTGTGCACGTCTTACCTCTGTCTTCATAAAATATATCTACTCCTTTATCATCATAGTTTGATGTCGACTCATAAGCTACATAGTCTTAGTGCAGGTCAGTCCAAATTTACGGCAATATCTCACCGCGATCATTCCTGCTTGCCAGTCCAAATTTTTTCAATGAGGATTCCTTGCCATCACACTATTAACCTGTACAAACCTCAGCTATAACACTACCTCTACATCTGCTACGGATCATAGAAGATCCAGAATGCAGGCCATGCTTGAAGGACGAGGATTGGTCCCTTCATATTGTTGCCGACTGTCCGGCGCGGCGTTGACTAGGCTAAGAGAGGTGTACTTCAAAAGCTGCTAATTGAATCCGGAAAATATGAAAAATATCGCCCAGAAAATGATACGTGCCTTTGCTAAGGAGGCCGGGCAACCGCCCTAGATGGATTGGTAGGTTAGTGGATGCAAGGTGGGACCAGGTTGGTGGACTACGTGCGTGGGATCTGTCGCCGCGCTTTTAAAACTCATTCATTCAATTCCTGGTCATTTTTCCTGGGGATATAGGTTCCGTTGCTCCCAAGTCAGTGGCTGACTGGGCAGTGGTTATATTTCCCGACTGGCAAGTTCATAATCCGCGTCAAGGTTTTCAGAGCCTTAATAATTAATATCTTACTTAATATCTTTCCTAGCCAGACGAAAATCTAATTAATGGAACTTTTTAGTGGTGGAGCAATAAAATTAATGCTGCTATCTCTTGTTATTGTTTGTATTGCTCCATCACTTCAAGTTTCAGTAAGTATTTGCAGAAAAGAAAGCAATGCAATTACTTACAAATGTAGACACTTTATACTAACCCAAAACTACAATTTGACTAATAAGGGCTGCCAAAACTAGGTTATTTCATGCACAACATCATGGGTTATAAAAATTATTCTTTATCCAGAAACTCACGACTTGGCGTTATTGGAATTTAGTTGAGGCCAAAACGAGATTAACAAAACCTCGTCGCAACACTGAGAGCTCGTTTAATTATTATTATTACTAAATCATCCGTTAGATAGATTAATTTTCTCCAAACGTAAACATCCAGAGTTATCCTACACTCTTCAAACAAAGTATATTACATCTTTCCTTGAAGGCTCCATAATTGTTTTCGGCTTTAATCCGGTCCGTGGATCGTATACTCTCTGCTAAGAGGTTTGCTTTATTATGAAATTGATCTCTTTCTCTCGAAACTAATTTCGTACTAAAGAGTCTTTTGAGCCTTTAGATTTTGATACTATGCTACTAAGGTTTCCTTTATCTGCTCATATCTCAGAAGCCATAATTAAAATGCCTTTCTTATTTATTTTCACAAATTAAATATCTGATCTTCAGGCTGTTTTATTTTGAAAGAGTGTTGCTGTTTTAATTTCTGTAATTTTATTAGGCTTACATTGCATGAGTTGTTGAGCATATCAAAGGTATTTTTTATTGCCAATTGTCCCACGTTTTGAGCTATATTATGTACAAAAATAGCGATTGAGACGATACGTGAAGTGGCAAGTCCCTTCCTTCTTCGTATTCACAATAGTGCTAAAAAAGATGTATGGTCCGTATCACAAAAAGGCACAAATACTGAAAGATCAATGGGATGGGTCAAAGTGAAATAAAATATTTCATAAGCAAAGAAACATAAAACGCAATCTCCGGAAAAGGTTCGTCTGGGCTAAATTTGTTAATAACAGAACAAAATAATGGCATAAGCTAAAATCTTGTTTTTATTATCAAAAAATAGTTAAATAGCTTTTTAACACCCTCAGAAGATTTGAAGGACGGTAGCATAACAAGCTGTAACGCAGTGTGTGTCGGCGAAAAAAAATGCTAGGGGTTAAAAATTAATATTTTTTAAGTAATGTAATCAAAAATTTAAATTTCTGGAATTTTGGAAACTACAAAAATCGCTTTGAAGCAAGTGGATGGACCACCGATGGCGCCAGGTGCCGTATCTGACTCATAAGCTTATCCGACACGGATATAAGGAGCTAGTATCAATTTCGTTATGACGTGGTTATGACAAGAGTCTAGAGAGCCAGCGCAGCGTCCACTTTGTCTCCCGAGCTTCCGCGCAAAATATTTCGTAAAAAGTGCATCCAAAGTACGGGCACGTATTACAATAAGTAATATTTCACTTTTCGCATGGCCCTCAACTAACCCAACATAACCCAAATTAACGCAAACTAACCCAAACCCGCGCGCTTGTCTTCCGTATTCCAGATTAAGCAAAAATAATCGAAACTAATTTTAACAAGCCAAACAAGCGCATTGAGATGAGCGCGCTACCCAAACTAACGCAAACTAACCCAAACTAACCCAAACTAACGCAAACTAACCCAAACAAACACAAACTAACCTAAACTAACCCAAACTAACCCAAACTTTTTTTTGGGAGGGGTTAGGAATCTGCTTATCAGACGCTTGGCACTCTGACCAACGTAGTGACGGGTTGGCGTCCTGTTCTGAAGATCACACACCGTCTATAATCCTTCCCCCTCCTTTTTCACACCCCGATAGCGGAACCACTCTTGAAGAGCATAACCTCGCTACAGGAGCAGCCTTGGGATTCTGTATGATCATTCATTCTTGTTCGCTCAAAGTCTATCCTGCCTTCCTCTTTCGTCCTTCCCCTTAATTGTAAGAATCTCTTTGATCATCTTATGTACCAAGTTCCACTTCTCTTTGGTCTCCATCATCACTCCCATTATGTTGGCAGAGCTCAGCGAGGCGCCAAGTTCCAGGTTTACTCTAAGCCTACTCGTTTCCCACCGAGGGCAAACAAAAAGCGTGTGCTCCGCAGGGTCTTGCCCGTTGCAGCAAGTGCATATCTGGTCGGTCTTCCCCAGGAATTGGGTATACGATCTAAACGAGCCATGCCCGGTCAGCGCTTGCGTGAGGAAGTAGTCCATTCTTCTGTGCTCGCATTTTATCCATATTTGCAGATTGGGTATTAACTTTTTTGGTCCACTGTCCCTTTTCGCTATTGTTTTCCCACAGCCGTTGCCACTCAGCTATGGTTTCCTGTCTAGCCGCCGCTCGAGTCTGTTGCGGCTGGGGGTTCTCCGTTGAATCCAATCTGCATCTTTTCCTCATTATCAGACGCATTGGGGGCGTCCCCGTGATCACCTGTACTGCCTCGCTTGATATCGCTCTATATACGCAGCATATTTTTAAAAGCGCCTTTCTCTGTACACCCTCTAGTAATGTTTTATACTTTTTAATTCCCATTATCTCCGATCACACCGGAGCCGCATAGGAAATAATCGATTGTACCGTGGCGTACAATAACAGTCTGTTCTCATACTGTGGGCCGCCAATATTCGGCATAATTTGGGACAGTGTACCCAGTCTTTCTCCCACTTTCTTCGCAACCTTTTCAGCTGGCTTGGCAAAATACATGTTCTCGCCTATCAAAATTCCCAAATAATTGACAGCCTTACTTGGGGCGATCCGTTGTCCCGTGAAGACAATCTGAGACCTGTCCCTTTTTCCTCCCAAAATAACTGCCTCCGTCTTCTCGGGTGCCAGTTGGAGATGGTTCTCCTCCATCCATATATTAGCCATTCCTAGTGCATCGTTCGCTCTGCTCATCAACTCTTCAGCATTCCTTCCCCTCACTATCAGTGCCAAGTCGTCCGCACAACCCGTCGTCTCCACTCCCTCCGGGAACCTCAGCCTCAATAACGGATCATAGAAAACGTTCCACAGGGTTGGTCCCAACACCGAACCCTGGGGAATTCGCGCCGTCCTTTCCATAACGTATTTTTCGCTCAATATTGTACGTGTCCTGAAGTAGTCTGTCAGAATGTTGGTCAGATATCTTGAAATGCCTCTATTTATTAGGTTCTTCAGTACTATCGTTCAAGACACTGAATTGAACGCATTTCTCACGTCTACCGTCAGTAGCGCGCACCATCTCTCGCCCTCACCTTCGAACCTTGTTCTTCTTGCCGCTCCTAACACTTTTTTTTATAGCATCGACCATGGATTTCCCTTTCAGAAAGTCAAACTGATTCTCCGCTATACCTCCCTTATCCTCCAGTTCTATTGTGAGTCTGTTCTTGATGAGCTGTTCGTACAGTTTTGCCCAGGAGTCTATGAGACATAGCGGTCTATATGCGTTTGGGGCATCATACGGCTTCCCTACTTTGTGAATGAGCACGAGCTTCGCGACTTTCCATTCATCTGGCCACATTTGCTGTCTAAGTGCACCGTTTAGTACTACAAGGGTAGCTTCGGTCGCTGTGTTGGCCAGCATTATCACAGCTTCCGGCGGAATGCCATCATGCCCAGGTGCTTTCCCTGTCTTGATCTTGTTGCATGCTTTTTTTAGCTCGTTGTTGGTGAAGCTAATTGGATTCTCTGTCCTTTTATGGACGGGCATACGGTCGTTCTACGTTAACTAACCCAAACTAAACCAAACTAAACCAAACTAACCCAAACTAACCCAAAACTAACGCAAATTAACCCAAACTATTGCAAAATAACGCAAACTCACGCAAACTAATCCAAACTCACCCAAACTAACCCAAACTAACCCAAACTTAACCCGCACTTAACCCCCACTTAACCCAAACTAACCCAAACTAACCCAAACAAATATAACTATGATTTTGGACGTCGCAATATATCGGCCCCTAAATGGAGCCCCTAGGGTCCAAAATATCTTTAACGGTTAATGCCGAACATTCCTGCCGAACGTCAACCCTTTCGGATGTCAAATCGCCTTTTTTCCTTTCGCACAGCCTCGCCCCTAGGGGCATCGGCTTTCTAATGTCCAGATACGGTCGTCTCATCACCGAAAACCCCCGACGGCTGATTTTCGTCGAACTCGGACTTGCCTAAAGACGAGTTCTATTCCGAGCTCACGTTCCCCATTAACGATTAGAATTTCAGATCCCAGAAAAATGAAAATTTTCAGACGAACTTTACATTTCATCGAATACTTACCGTATTTGAACTCCTATCGAAAAACTGTATAGGAACTTTTCGATGGACCTTAAAACGGCGCAAATACTGGCGTAAACCGATTTGAGATACCTCTTTTCATTACCGAGAAAAAGGCAAAAATATGAAAATCACGTTTGGTCAATTTAAAAAAAAAGAAACGTCGTGCAATCAAACTGGAGAGGACACATTAAAGTACCCGACGAGACCCATATTTTTCCCATTTAAAGTTTACCTCTAACTGTTACCGTTTTCGAATTATAGCCAATTTTCTAAAAACCTCGATTTTTACCCCTGAAATTTTCGTTTTTTTTTTAAATATCAGTTTTCATGACGGAATCGATTAAAGGGGTCCATTTACATGTCATTAACGTAAAAATTAAATTTTTAAAAATCCTACACGTCGTCCAAAAGGGGCGATTTTCCGTTTTCGAAATGGATGGGGCCCGATTACGGGAAATGGGTTTGTCGGATCAAAAATCACGCAGAATACTTTTTTTAAGTCTAATGCGTGAGGGTGCTCTTTGGAGGGTCTCGTTCGCCCATCACCAAAATTCGATCTCGTCCGGCTCCTATCGCGGAACCTATTTGCGGTAGGTTCCCGCCGACATCATATTCGAACTCGGCATCGTCGAAAACCCCCTAAACCCGAATTTAAACCCATTCGGACGGCAAATCCCCTCGGCCCCTAAATGAGCCCCTAGATCCCAAAAATTTGTTTTTCGTGTATAGGACCGCCCCCCGCCGAACCAAATTGACCAGAACTATGATTTTGGACGTCGCAAAATATCTGCCTCTAAATGGAGCCCTTAGGTTCCAAAATATTTTTAACGGTTTAAGGGGCGCCCGCCGAACATCCCTGCCAAACGTCAACCCTTTCGGACGTCAAATCGTCTTTTTTTTCTTTCGCACAGCCTCGCCCCCAGGGGCCTCGACTTTCTAATGTCCAGATTCGGTCGTCTCATCACCGAAAACCCCCGACGGCTGATTTTCGTCGAACTCGGACTTGCCTAATTCTTTTCAATTTTAACTTTTTGAGCATGCGAAAGCTCGGGAGACAAAGTGGACGCTGGCTCTCTAGACTTCTTTTCGACATGCTATTCTGTCGTGTCTATATGTGAATGATGAACTGCAAGGACTATGAACCCCATGGCATTAAAAACATGCTGTATATTGTGAAATACTAAAATGGATAAATTACTAAATAAATACCACTTTGTCCTAATATGAACCTGGACTTAGAAAATATTATGTAATATTCTTATAAACAGCGCAGACAATTATGGACCTTAATGTTGCAATGGTCGGGAGATTTAATTATAGAAACAGTCAACCGGACCATCGGATCAACCACCTATTCCGTTCTAACCACTGCTCTGCAGTTCACAGGAATGAAGGCTTTAGTTCCCTGTGGAAATGTTAATCCTAACCAATGCTAACCATAAATTAAAATACAACTCCGCTCTGGAAGAACTTTTCATAAACACGCTTATTTTAGTAATCGGGTACAGTGTAAATTCATTATGTCTTTGACTCCTATAAAATAAATCTGCTGGCATATTTAAGAATTATATGCTAGCTTGTACTTGGCTGCATAAATGTATTATTTTTTATTCTACACCTATCCAACCACCCTATCATACAGTCGAGGGTCTTTTTATACCTGAGGCTTATATGCCATAAATTCAATGGCAGATAAATCATTTTTGATTTAAATTCATGAAATCCCCTTTTTCCATATACTTGCCATGTTTTTTCTGTAAAGGCCAATCTAAAATATTGCGCTTCCCGATTCTGAATCAAACAGCAATATGTAGTTACAGCTGTTTTACGATCAAAGTAATACCGTTTTACGTTTGTAGATTTTCAGCTTTGAAATTAAATCAGAAACGTCCCCATATTCACGGTTCTCTTAAATTTATTTGATATTCATATTATGAAGCCGACAATCGTAGTATTGTTTGGAATGCAATGACGGCCTGTCGTAACTTAATAATATGGGTGTAGCTATACCGTAACACTAAAATTGAATTTCCATGAAAATTTTTTGCTTTCGGGACCGGAGTTTTCATGTAAATATTTGTGAAAAATCCGAACAATTTGCCTAAAACGATATTGAAAAAAGTATATTTTTATTTTCGTTTGGTAAAACTTTTGTCATATTTAATTCAAAGGGTGAGACGGGGTTTTTCCTACGCAAAGTCAGCAAATTATATGCCAAAGCTTTCTTGGCAACTGAAGCCTATATGTTTTTTTACCAACGCAATAAGTTTCAAAACATTTGAATTTAAATATATTTTTTAGTCCCAAATAGCTTTATTCGATAATATTTACATGATTTCATTATTCTTGTTCCATACATGCGGCTTCTGACGTATTTATATTTAGCTTTTCATTCCATGTTATTGCAGTGTTACTGACTTATAAGATTTGTATTATTATTTATTTATTTATTTATTCATGAACAGCAGGGATACAACACAGTAGGAACTCACTAGGGTATCCACAGAATTACACATACATAATTCATGCAATCATTATAAACGAGCATCAAATTATACTTAGAGATCTGCATCAAGAAAGCATACAAAACATAGTAAGGACCAATTGAGATATGTAAGTAATTAACATTTTAGTGGTTACAACTAACATATCGAATACGTCTGTTACATCGCCTAAAACGTTGGGCGCCAAATACATAACATAATTTGCCTAACAAACGGTCCATCAACAATAATTAAAGGCGTGGGTCTTTGTCTTGTCAGTTAGGTAAAGGCGCCACTGAATTTTTTAACAAAGAATATATCAATGATTTTTACACATTGGGATCAGGGCAGTAAAATTTAATAACAGGCCCTAGATAAGAATGTTGTGAAAATTGGCGTTAGTTTACCAAAATATGGATTCAAATTATACTGTTTATTTAAATATTAAAAACTATCACAAACACTCCAAAGACAATTTATTCTATCTGGGTACTCTTTGCTTTTCTGCACAAAGGAAAGTTCTGAGAACAGTTAGTTTTCCTAAAATGTGTAAACTAAGCTATTTATTCTCAAGATATACCACGGGATAGTGACATTTATTAAAGAAACGATATCTGGGCTACTTACAATCATATATAAGAACCTTAAGTTAAGAATGTTTTTTTTTAATCATGAGTGGTAGAATTTGAAAGTGCTGTTAAGCCAGATTAAGTTCATACTCGCAAAAGGCTCGAGTACTCTTGACGATCCATATAACCAGCATATCTTGGATTCGAAATAACAGTACCAAAATGTAACCTGTCTAGCACCAGAGCATTAATTTTACAATCATATATTATATTTGAAAATATAGCACACTTACCTACCCTAATCTTTTGATGACCTGTCAAACAACCATATCTATGTGGAGGTCGAAAATTAGTTTAGAGCCTATCAGAACTCCCAGGCCCAGCACATGATCAGCTTTAGAAAGGGAAGTATTTTTAATCCTGTAATCAATATTATATGCCACCCTACTCCGAGTGAAACTAATCGTCATACACTTTAAGAACCAAGTTATTCTCTTTCAGAATTGGACTAGCCTTATATACTTTGACAGTCACTAATGATCTGGTCATCTTTATATATTTTTATATCGCCGACCTAAAGCAAAAAGTGCACTGTTGGAAAAAAGGTTTTATGTCATTGACGTAGATAATGAAGAATATAGAACCAAAATGTAAACCCCGGGGAGTAAACGGATCGGAGGTGAACCACTGAAGTGACACATATTGAAACCTTTTCGTAATGTAGTATTATGTAAATTACCTAGAATATCTAGAACAAACATAAACTATTGCAATGTGTTTGTTATTGTGAGTAAAAAACCAGTTGTTTTGAATGAATGAATGATCTTCGGCAGTATTAGTACACTGCGATCTGTATAGATCTATTGCGTCCTTCTTTCTTAGTGCTTTCGTTGATGTGATTCTCAATCATAGTATCTCATCGAGCTTCAGTGCTTTGATAAAAGCAAATAGTCTGGATGGTCCTATGGATGAAAGTTCCTCCTGTTCGAAGATGCAGCACCTAAAGCAGGCCATGCGCCTGTTCGCGACTGCCTCACACTGTGTAAGAAGGTGTTCTGGGGTTTCCTCCCCTTCCTTGCAGAACCAGCAGCTGCCCTCGTTTTCAATTTTTATTATCTCCAGGTGCCTTCGCAACCGGCTACCTTCCGTAAGAAAGCCAGTGAAGAGGCGGAAATTGTTCTTACCCAGTGTTATTTGATCTTCCTGGGTGAAGGGGCCTAGTCACATCTTTGATTGCCTTAATCCTGGAAGACGTTCCCATAGACTGGTCCATTTGGTTCGCTCTTCTTTCCTGGATTTTTCCTTTTAGATGTGCAACCCTATGCCACAGTAAGGTTCCGGTCCTAAAAGCGAAATTTGTGATCCTACTTTTGCCAATTGGTCTGCTTTTTCGTTGCCTTCTATCCCAACGTGTCCTGGTATCCAGTTTGTTATTATTTTCTAGTTCGTTTAGCGTATCTAAGCATTCCCATACCATTCTGGTTATTGGTGAGCTCAGCGCTTTGATGGCTGTTTGACTGTCTGAGAAGATGACAATCTCTTTCTACCTATAGTTCTGTCGAGTTTGAACTGCGCACATCTTCCTATGGCATTAATTTCCGCCTGGATTATGTCCGGGTGTTTTTCTATTGCTTCGGAGAATTTGGTTTCTGACCCAAATACTCCGGCTTTGGTCCCCTGTTCAGTTCTTGACACCATTATGCAAGGTGCAATATGAGAGTGCAAGAGGTGTTCTTTTTCCATTTTTCTCTACTGCTTATCACGGACGTGAAGTATTTTTCAATTGTATCTTTTGACTATATCGCCCTGGGAAGCACAAGAAGTGGTATATGCTTTGTCAGAGATGTTAGTTTACTCTTTCTAAGCCATCCTCCAATGTCTGCTCCCTCTCTTGTGGTTCTAGTCATTGCTTGTCTAGCTGCTGCCACTACAGCAATGTTTAGAGGTGCGAGGCCCACAATTGTCTCGATTGCTGTTGTTGGACATGTTTTCCTTGCGCCTGTTGTGCTTTTGCACGCCAGGCATTGTATCTTGCTGAGAGCTAATTTTAAGATCTGCTTCTAGTCATGGTAGTTGATAGAATTGCAGGTTGCAAGCTGGGCAAATAGAATATGTACTAATTTTTGGAAATAGAGATCAATATAGTTATCCAACGTGGGCACTCTCGTTTGATTTTGGCTCCTTCCGACCCGAACTTTTTCGCCACCCGTCCGCCTATTCCTGGAGCATGAGGCTTTGGGTTCTGTGTACAGACTGCTGTATTTCTGTTCGAATATTCTGGTCCGAAAGAATACATCAGGGCAGCTTGTGAATGAAAATTGTCCAAAAAATATTTGACCGCTGACCAAAATGTGGGTACCTGCAGCTCTAAGATGCTTAGTACTAGTACTAAGCAGTACTAGTTCTTGCTAACTGAAAATAGCTTGAGTGCAGTAAAATCAAACTAACCCAGCAAATCAAGTTGTCGCTCGCTTGGTTGCACCTGAAATTACGGCACAAAAGCAGATGTTGCAATAATGATTATTAAGTTTTTTCATAGGAATATTAAATTCATTAATACATTGTTTAAATACTGTTAAATATTTACTTCAATTCAAGATGTTAGGTTACTAAAGTGGGTTTTATAGGTGTGTGGAACCTCTATTCCATGTGACTATCCAGTAGGTAAAAATTCTTCAGTGAAGAAAATTAGGTTCCATGTGACTAATTCATTAAAAATACATACAAGTAACTAAAGATAAGGTAAACAAGGACCTATTTATGTGGTTTTCGCTCAAAATCCCATAAAGATGGACTGTAAAATTACAGATGTGGAGATATTACCACTGCTACCAAATGACCGCAGAAAATTGACATGACCGTGGCCCATCCACCTCGACCAAGCGTTCCTTTAAAAAAAAAACTGCAAAAGCGTACTAAACTCACTAGTACTAATCTTGCACAAGGTTGCGTGAAATTTTGCACATTTAAATACGTATTTCGAGACCAAATAAGAAAAGAAGTAATTGTATAAGAACCATAATCATGGATAAATGGAGAAGAAATAACAAGAATGGGTTTCTTGTTTAATTTTATTAATAAATTATGGTCATATTATAGTTCTTATATACAACAGAAGGTTTCCATGCACACTCAAAGGATTGACGGTCAATATATTGGGAATAGTTTGTCTTGATGTTGAAGCACAGCCTACTTACTGAACGTATTCCTCGTTCCAAAAGAAAAAGGTGTGCTACTTGCCTGTCTAATACGAATGTTACTAGTATCTTCTGTGATATTTAAAAAATCTGGAACGAATTTAAATATTGACTTTAAATTTGAAATTGCAGATAAATCCGTTAAAATTTGATAGTAACAGGTCTTCACTAGGAATATTAAAGCGGTGGGGAGGGTTTAGGCCTCCAATTCTCATACATTTGTTAAGATATGATAATGAAATTATGAGAGTTATTGCAAAATTGACCTTTTTTAAAATATCTCAGATAAAACTGGAATGTTCCATGATTCCAGTTATCTAAGACCTCTCTCTGAGAACCATTTAACAAAACTTACGTTAGTTATGATGTTAGCTTGGCGTAGCTTGTTCTAAAAGATTTAAATTAAAGCTTTGGGCGAAAATACGGACCTGCACTTTTTGTGAGTAATTTATATACCTAAAAAGTAAAAAATCTGCCTATTTTCCAGATTTAATGAGGAACGGAGACAAATCCGATTTAAAGAAAGATTTCCTTATTTGTCTGCGCTTATACCTTTGATTTTTGCTTCATAATGTAAAATATTGAGCCATAGGAAAAATTATATGTCCATAGCAAATATACATAAGAAGAGCTTTTAAAATTGGAAAACTTTCCGCTGATCTTTTTCCTGGCCCGTTTCTTACTGAAGCTTAGTTAAAGCTTATTTATGGGTGTATGTATGATCCTAATTTGGGTAAAACATGTTGAGTGGCATCTTACTTACTTAGCGTTGTATGCTTTCCTGGCGAATTTTACCATAGTTTTCCGAAAATGTGACTCCCGAATTTTCCACATGGTTTTTGTATACCATGACTAGTTTCCATGAAATTCATCGCACTATATCCCTTTTCATATCAGTTTGATTATTTTGTTCATCTCATCAGGCCCAATATTTGTTGTGTCACTTCAACCTGGTTGTATTACATATTAAATACGCCCCTGGCAGACTGCATTAATCTTGTGAGGTATCTTTAATACAATCTCACCAAATATGTCTTTCAACATAACCGAGTTACAGTCGTTATCAAATGTCCATATAAACGAATCATAGACCAGGGCGATAAAGGATGATCTCTTGAATTTATGAATTACACCTCCGTTATCTTCAAACAATTGAAGCGACGCTTTAAGCATCAGCGCGCCAGCGTCGAACCAAGACATCGCAGCAAGCGACGCCTTTCGCCATTCAGTTGTTTCGTCGGAACTGGACGAGAAGCTGCGCTGTTGCCACGTTTTCAGCTTCACGCGGGCGCGAATTTTCGACTGTCAGCTTATTTGACGAGCGTGGTCGTGTTTATTATTGTATTAGAAAACTGTACTTGCCAACCGGGAGGGAAAGGAGTGCCGTCCATATTTTTAAGGTACAGATGATATTTCGTTATTAATTAATATATATTTTTTTTTTTTTAATACTATTACGAGAGTTTGAAAAAATAAACAGCGTCTTAAGGGCAGCTTTGTAGCTGTTATAAGATTATTTTAGTGACTGCAATATTTCTCTGTATAGTTATTTAATTTAAGTCATAACATGATTCTAATAGGTAAAATTTCCACGGTGCAACTTTCTGCATATGGGTTACACTGATGAAATTATGCCAATCCCTCTGGTTTTATTGAACTCGTTAAAAGATATCAGCACAAAATCCGTATCAACTATGAAGTTACTTTTGCAACCACGGTGGCTTGCGTTCAATGGCATATTCTATTAGAAGTAATGATTGGTGGTCCTCAACAAAGTAATTCTCAAATCTTACCAGATTTCTATGAAAATAGGTTTTTAGTAAGGCGAACGAAATAAATTAGATTTTTAGGAAAATATTTCCAAGCATTCTAACAAAATGCTAGTAAAATATGGTGCAACAGCTGACCCTTTCACATGGCTGGCCAGTTGCCACTGTCCGATTCTTTGTCGAAGCCAATCACGTAGTATTTGGTTCAAGAATTTACTCAGAACTGCATCGAAAATCCTGGCTGCATCCAAGGAAGCAAACGTAAATTTGGCAAAGACACAGTTTCTTCTGTCAGCAATGAAATTTTCCACTCGAATTTTAAGTTTTTTGATGTACTTAATAATTATCTCCATCATTTCAGATCATTTTCCATTTCACTTTCGCATCAAGCTTGTTAATACATGTCAAAGTTTTAGAAGCTTGCAGCTTTCATATAAATTCCTGAAGACTGTACTTAAACTGAATTTAAATGTATGATAGATAAGCAATTATTTGCTCCCAAGCCTCAGAATTATGGTTCTCATGGGATCATTTTTTGCACTCCTATGGTCAATCTAATCTTAATTTTTTATTTAAAAATGCAACTAAACACATTTAAACCGAGATATGCAAATTAAAAACGTTATTTTTATATCAGATTTCATGCTTTCACACAATGCTTAAAAGCAATTGGCGTTGAAGGTTGCAGATTTGATGTAGTTCAGAAATTTGATCAAATAATTGGGCACTTCCTGCATATGCTTCGTAAGAGCCCTACTGACAAGAGAAAAGTAGTGGTTGATGCAACATAACCCACTACTTTACCTCCTATGTCTCACATCAATTTACACATATTTTAGTTTTTATATATTTCACAATTTGTATCACTATGACTCACCGTTCATTATTCTTTTTCCTAATAAGTATTTAAACAAAGTTCACACATTTTCTAAAGGTCGTTGTATTATTAGGGATGTTCTTTGATTCTTGTATTGTTTTTTAATATTATTTATTACATTAGTAGTAGGTATTCATAATTTCTTTTTGTTACTAATGCAATATTCTTAAAATATGAGGAGTGTCATTTTTATAGCTGTTTAGGCACTAGAAGATTTAGGTTGATATGCTTGAGATTTTTGTGGATTAATACTGTTAGTAAAAGGTAATTTTTCAAAATACAGATTTATTAAACTAGGAAAAAAATACTTCATCCTACCGGACAAAAGTACTTGTGTCGAAACGATACTGGCGTTGTCACTGTTGCATCTCATTTTACGCCAGTTATTCGTCCGGGCTAGTTCTCAAAAAGAGAAGAACACGTAAATATTGAACAATCCAATATAATTAAATCCATGAAGGCTGCAAATTTGATGTCGGTCAGAAATTTGAACAAATAAATGGGCACTTGCTGCCTATGTTTCGTAAGAGGCTTACTAACAAGAGAAGAGTAGCGGCTAATGCAACATAACCCCAACTTTTCCTCTTATGTCTCAAGGCTCGACATAAATTACTTTATAGATATTTTAGTGTTTATATATTTCACAATTTGCACCACTATGACTCACCGCTCATTATTCTTTTCCTAATAACTATTTTAAATAAAGTTTAGTAGTCGTTGGCGTTAAAGAGTACACCATGTTTTCTAAAGGTCGTTGTATTATTAGGCATGTTCTTTGATTCTTTTATTGTTTTTTCATATTTCTATTACATCAGTAGTAGGTATTCACAATTTATTTTTGTTAATAATGCAATAAGTTTAAAATATGGGAAAGGTGCCATCATAGCTGTTTAGAAGATTAAGGTTGATAGGCTTGATATTTTTATGGGTAAATGCTGTAAATAAAAGTTAAATTTACAAAATACAGGGTTTTGAAATTAGGAAAAAAATCACTCCATCATACTGGACAACGCCAGTATTGTTTCCACACTAATGTTGGCACTATTGCATCTCGTTTTTCGTCCGGGCAATGTCAAGTGCTGTTCTCAGTAGGAGAAAAACACGTAAACATTGAACAATATCATTAAATCCTGCAATGGCTACATGGGTGGGGTAGACATTAGAAACCAGAATAATGGTCTATATAAAGTTTCCAATAAAATGAAGAAGTGGTATTTCCCTCCGTTTGCATGCTCAGGGAAGCAAATTGGACCAGCTGATGTTGAGAAGAATGGTTGCTGGAAATACCTTAAAATCAAACCAGGAAAATCTGAAAAGAGCCATTCGCATGATAATATATCAAGAAAATCCACTCAGATGAAGTTAAAAAATATATTAAGTCCAGTAGCAGTAGTTCATGTTACGACCGTTCTTTTAAACGAGAACCTCATATTTCTGAGTTGGCTCTAACAAATCCAATAATGATTTGTGCATTCTTCAAAAGTATTAAAATGCTTGAACAAGTTTCAGTAACATCTAGGTTAAGGCATGATATGAAATGAAAAGGATATGAAATAAACTAGCATGCAAAGATCCAAAGTATTGTTTAATTGCATTTTAATAACAAAATAATCTGCAACTAAATTAAAATATGCTGAAAACATTAATAGTCTACAACATTACGAGATTATCACATACATATTTTCTTTATATGACCCTAAAGCTTCCTAAAGTACAAGGAAAGGAATAACAAATACATGCCAAAAGGTTAACGAAGTAGGGTTTGAAAGTTGATGCATATCTTCTCTTAGCATTATCTATTCTGTAATAACTGCTAAATTAGATAACTGAGATAAGCATCTTGTCTCTGGGTCATAATACACTTCACAACCGCTCCAGTTACAACCGTACAGGAAAAAGTTAATCATAGTTCAATCATATGCATTGAATTCCGAATATGTCACCGTAGTCAGACATAAGCCGATCAGAATATTCGATGCCCTCATATTGTTGATGAACTGCCCGCAGTCGAGTGGACTTAGAAATCTAATAAAGCTGCATTCGCAGAGAATATACGGGAAATATGCAAAGGCTAGGATCGGAAATGCTTGAAAATTAGTTTTTCGAAACACCTACGTGATATCTGAAATTGAATTTAACCACTGGCTTTGCTGCAAGAGGAATTATTTCATTTCGCGTTGCTTTATTGCTGAATTTATTATCTTGGTGAAAATACCTTAATACATTTATACTTTTTGCTATATTATATTATTGGCTAGACTCCGCCTGAATTGTATTACGGCTAAAGGATGAATAGCTCATGAAGCCTACACCAACCATTTTACTTTTAGGCCATTGAATACTTTTAGAAAATTGTAATGCAATACATGGCGATATTAAATTTAAAATGAAAGTCGGGCGTCAGGTTCTAAAAGCTGGGATTGATCTAACATTGTTTTTCTATATGTCATAATTATACCGTAGCCTCTTTGCTACATAAAAATTTTGTATATTTACTGCAACTTAAAGAAGCTGCATATCTTAGCAAGAGAGTCTTAGGCTAGCGCGTGTTCCTATATCTTGAGAGAAGTTCAATGAAGGATATATTTGAATTGAACCAGTGCAGTAAATAACAGATATTGACTCTCTATTAATGGCTTATACATCCCTAGAAACTGCCAATCTTCAACCAATCAACTGTTGTCAAGACAATGCTTTCTGTCGTTAAGATAGACATTCTTACCAACGTCAATACAAATGGCATTTTAGTAAAAATTATGCCGAATTGATTTGGATACCGCTCACAAGACCATGATAATGATTTGGAGTGACCGGTTAGCACCGTCAACACTAAAAAAACCGAGGCAATATATAATTGGTCCTTTGATGCTAGCAAAGCACATGCTACGATTTACGCATGACATTTAAATATGTTATGCTAAGGCTTTCCGATATTTTCATATATTTCGCACCTAGTGTTGAAATGCCTAATGCTTATTAGACATTCCACTTGCTTTACCAAAAATATCGATTAAGATACTTTACTCTGACATTTTAAAACAAACATTTTTAAGAGTATTCAAGTAATTTTTACATACTTAAGTTTTCATGAATTCCACAATTTGTGTGACTATGACTCACCATTCATTATTCTTCTTGAAAACTGTACGTTTAGCAATAATTGATATTTCGAAAAATATTGTTTTCTTAGAATTGCATATGTCTCGTGTTAACTTAAGCAAAAGCACTCAACATCATGAAAAAATCTCTGGCGCTAAAGCGCTCGTGATTTTAACGTATATGCAGGTGCAAACTTTTCATTTTTACAGGCATAAAAACACAATTTACTCAGTCGATATAAAGTTGATACTACAATTGATCATTTTGAAACCTTTAACAATATTTCTCCTGAAAAATTAAATTTAACTTTTCCTTGGCGAATTGCCCGCAAGGAGCAGACCCAAATATCAAACCAGAAAGAAAGGCAAGAAATTTAACTTTAAGTGGTGAAACAAATCCTTATTACTGTATTCACTGCATAGCTTGTTTCTTGGCATAAAATAATTTAATTAACTGTTGAAATACTAACCGTTAAAAAGCACTCTTAATAATATGTGCTTTAGGATAAAGATTATATTTTTCTCATAATAATTCAAATGTTTGCTTTTGTGGAATTCTAAATAGTTACCAAAATTCACAATTATACCGGGTGTCAACGGGATTACTTTCCGACTGTCGTTTCCTTATTTCTTAGACTTTCGGGATGAAACTCGGCAAAGTTATTGTACTATCAAAATGTAACTTTTGTACATATTTGTCAACTGTTAAAGACTTCCGGTTTCGCCGGAAGTGACCTCAACATTGGATTTTTAAATGGAATACCCTGTATATTTTTAACTTTTCAGAATCCACAGATCATTCTGCATTGGACTGTATAATTTTTATAACATTTTACGGTAATTTGGCATTTTTAGAGCTAATTTTAATTTTTGATCTAGCGTGCCATGACCGACTTAAAATCACTTCTCAGGTCATAAACAATTGCAGAAAAATACATAGACGATGTTTTACTTATTTATTTGTTTTATTTAAGACATTAAAGTTGACCAATTCGATTTTTTTAATATTACTCGAAAACTTTAAATGGAACTGCCACACTTTCATAACGTCATTAGATGAATTTTTTTAAAACGAGTCTAGTGATGTAAAGTCTGTTCAAGTCTATTGCGCTGTTACGTCATATCATTCCATCTTTCTTTATGCAATGAACGTATGTACTAAATTGGTCCGTCAAATTGGAATCTTTGACATCGATTGGCATCAATGTAAAAATATCATAACGAAAATAACAGATTTAATTCATTTATTGATTTGTTGGTAGTTGGTTTGTGTTTTACGCTAATAATTGCTAATAAAAATCGTTTTGAGATGCCCCACCGGTTCAGTGAGAAAGAGCAAGCTTTAATTTTAAAATTGGCGCATAATTTCACACGTGAAAAAGATGCTAGTATGCCACTTTTACCCTGGAAAGCTGTGCACAATGTAAGTAATATATATTTTTTATTTATTTGATAATACTAAAAAATTATATCTCTAGAAAAAATGTATTTTTGATGTGTAAACATCTTACGTGGCGATATGAGGACAAATCTCGGCAAATGAGACGGAAATGCGCAAACCAATTCTAGCCGCTAGGGCGGTATTATATGCAATTTTGCCATTTAAAATCGTTTTAAATGGATTTTAGACGATAAAAATGCATATTTGAAATCAAGCGAACCGTCAAAAGTATTATTTTTTAATTAATCGCAGTGTATTTGGATCCATAGCACAGCTTATTCTTAATGGACGGTTGAATTTAAAATGAATTTTCGCTTCAAAATCCACGACAAATTCGTCCGAAGCCATGACTATCAGCGTAAAAAAGTCCGAATTTTCGGATTTTTATACAATTTTGCCATTTAAAATCGTTTTTAAACGGATTTTAAACGATAAAAAGCATATTATTATTTTAAATTAAACGGACTGTCAAAAGTATTCTTCAGATGCCCAGACGCTTAAAACAATATTGTCATAGCCCTCTTCTAAAATTTGAAAAAGTTGGTTTTTGACTTTCCCAAATCAAAGGATATCGGCGCACGATTGCTAGGTAAATAAGCTGTTGTATGTATGTTGATGTTAATCCTGATGGCATTATATTTGCCTGTCGAATTTGTGCATTGAATTAAACCACTCCGAAGCTGCCATAAGTAATAAGTATGTAAAATTGATAAAAACGGAACGTGCTCTGGAATAGAAAACAGGTACGGAGACATCTTTTGGCCAGTGTAAAAAATAACGTACGAGTCTATCTAAGACGTACGGATATTTTCTTTTGACGTCAGAAATTCTGACGTAACAGCGCAATAGCCTTGAATGGACTATATCACATTGCCGAAATGTTTCGCCTACTTTTTTAGAAATCATTATTTTTGCTATTACATTATAAATACTGTATGAATTAAAATACACCAAATTCATCACGTATGCCGTGGAACAAAATGATATGGTCGCCTTGGAATTAAATGAATAATGCTAAGTCCTGAATTTTGACAATTATTAGTTTCCATTCTTGTGGTTATGACTTACATCAATTTTACTTGATTTTGCGCTTTAATTCGAGTTTCAATTAATGTTAACCAAAAGCGAGCAAGTAGATATTCTTATAAGTTACGGTAAGTATGGCAAAAACGCAGCAGAAACGGAACGAACTTAGCGAGACGAATATCCAGATCGCCACCTCCCATAAAGGCAATATATTATTTATTTGATCAGAAAAATGCGCGAAGAACCTGCAGATCATCAAATCTATGAACATTGTATAATAAATGAATACATCATTTTTGATCTAGCGTGCCATGACCGACTTAAAATCACTTCGCAGGTCATAAACAATTGCAGAAAAATACGTAGAGTATGGTTATCTTATTTATTTGTTTTATGTAAGCCACTAAAGTTGAAACTCGAATTAAAGCGCCAAATCAGATAAAATTGATGTAAGTCATAAGCACAAGCACATGGAAACTAATAATTGTCAAAATTTAGGACTTCGCATTATTCATTTAATTCCAAGGCGACCATATTATTTGTTCCACAGCATACGTGATGAATTTGGCGTATTTTAATTCATACAGTATTTAATAGTAAAAATAATGATTTCTAAAAAAGTAGGCGAAACATTTCGGCAATGTGATACATCACTAGACTCGTTTTAAAAAAATGCATCTAATGACGTTATGAAAGTGTGGTAGTTCCATTTAAAGTTTTCCAGTAATATTAAATAAATCGAATTGGTCAACTTTAATGTCTTAAATAAAACAAATAAATACATAAAACATCGTCTATGTATTTTTCTGCAATTGTTTATGACCTGAGAAGTGATTTTAAGTCGGTCATGGCACGCTAGATCAAAAATTAAAATTAGGTCTAAAAATACCAAATTACCGAAAAATGTTATAAAAATTATACAGTCCTATGCAGAATGATCTGTAGATACTGAAAAACTAAAAATATACAGGGTATTCCATTTAAAAATCCAATGTTGAGGTCACTTCCGGCGAAACCGGAAGTCTTTAACAGTTGACAAATATGTACAAAAATTACATTTTGATAGTACAATAACTTTGCCGAGTTTCATCCCGAAAGTTTAAGAAATATGGAAACGATAGTCGGAAAGAAATCCCGTTGACACCCGGTATAAATAATGGCTCACATGATAAAATAGACTAAATCTTAAAAGATGCTAACTATAAATAATATTAGTTTCAATTAGATATGAAACGAAACAGGAAAGCTGAGACGCTCTCATTCATCAAACGGTGACAACATGTCAAATTTCAGCATAAGCATTACTATCAATCTCGGAATACAGATGATTTTGTGTTTCGCAGTAATTTTATACAGGCATGTGTACGGCGGCAACTAATCAATTTAATTATTGTTCGGTGCTGTTCTCCTCGGAAAAGTGATTTGCTCAAAATAAAGGAATCATTATATTAATGGCCCTTTGAGACAAGCAAAGCATATGCTATAGTTTATGCATGCACATACGAAGGGGAAATACTGAAATTTGTTTTCAAGCTATAACCCATGCCGTTACTATTATAAAAAAATACGAAAAAATATATGAAGCACTCAGGCTAAATGCTAAGCTCATCATTTTACATCAATGTAATTGTCCGGCATAGTTGTGTTAAGAAGTAAATATAATTAATATAAAAGAAGCGTATTATTACTGGTCCCTGAAAAGTTCCATTATACCAAGTATTACTCTTATATTTAAAATATATATTACGGAAAACACGTTAAGTACTTTAGGCATATTATAGTATTTAAATATTTCACAATTTGAATGAGTATGACTCACCGTTCGTTATTATTTTATTCTATAAATTATTTTAAGCAAATCAGTTAAATGTGTACATACGACCGAAATAATCAAAATGTTTTTTCTAATGAATACGCAAACTATTGCTTATATAATCTACAGGGTGATATGTATTTGCCTTATTCTAGTTTGTATTTTTTTTTTATGGCAGTGGCACACACACTAAAGGGAGATCCTATGGCGCTCGACGAGCGGTGTGTGTGCGAAGATGTTGATTGACACGGTTCTTGAATATTTGTAGGTTGTAATTAGT
>MU186154.1:6455-22812 GCA_016904865.1 Pissodes strobi | reverse complement strand
TACCGACCAGAAATTCCTGGAACCACTGGGGCATTGCAAAAGTTTATAGATATAGATTTAAGGCAATCATTATATTCCCGATCACAGTCCACTTCCTCTTTCCTCTCATATCTGTTTTCGAAGTTTTTATCTGTTTCTTCACTGATTGTATAACACGTGTAACTGAATTTAGTGAGCTTCATATGACATTCTCTTTTATGCCCCAGATATAAAGCATTGTTATTGAAGGAGACGAAGTTTTTTAGAAATTCTGTGTCAAGCTCAAATTCCCATTCAATATTAGAATTTTTATGGTCCGTATGTTTGTTGTTTTAAAATATTTAATAAAAATTAAATCAAATTCCATAGCAGCTTTGTTTCGTCTACAAATTTTTCTTATAAATCACTGCTGGTATTGGAAAATCAAATAAATGGAACGATTTATTGTAGGTTTTATAATATAAGTAAAGTCCTTTAAGCATGTCTAAATCTGTATTTATTTCACAACTTTTATTAATACGACTAGCCGTTCATTAAACCGTTTTTTTGTTTTATTTTGTGTATGGAGTTCTTTTTTAACATAGATATTATTATCACATGAAAAGCTTTGTCATTATATTTATAATCTAAAGGGTGGCAAATCAATACCTGGCTGATTTTAAAAAATTAGGAAATAATCTGATAGAAAAGCTTCCCGAAATTCATATTTTTAATTCCATAATAACCTCCTACAAACATTCTGGGTGAGCGGATAAATTTTTGGAGAATAATCCGTAGTCCCTTCTGCCGTGTATTTAGGGGTTACGGTTTTCCCATATAAATATTATATTTGATTCAATTAATTGTACCGAAACGGTCTAATATCAAAACAGCTTAAGCGGAGAAGCAATCCAGTTTGTGCTGGATGCATAAATCCAATGCCAAGATTGCAAAATGTACAGATTTTTAAATATTTATATCGCAATTAATGCATCCCGCAGCTTTTGCTATGACTTCCACATATCAGTTCTCTCTTTGATATTTTGTAAAATAAAATCCGTGAATTTTCTTGCAAGAGGCCAGGGATATAAATGCATAGTTAGTCTCACTCAGAAACATATTTCTCGAATATAAAGCTATTATCTAAAATAAAATTTATCAAACAGGAGCATGTAAACGACATAATTGTATACCTAAAATTGGAAAATTCAAGCATTTAATAATTTGTTTGGAGGTATTGCTATATCAGAGGTCATATATCCCGATAGGCATTTGGTAAGATATCAAATAATTGAAAATACGTCGACTTTTTTTTTCTAGTTAATAATATAACAAAATTCAAATACAAGACTTTTAATTTGTTTCCATGTTCCCATATTAGCACCTGTTTGTAGGTGTTATCTAAATTAATTTATAATTTTTTTCGCTTTCACGATATCAATATTGTTCATATTTATAAATTCGAAAAGATATTTAGAGGCAAATCAGGATGGCTCACCTCCCTTATGGGATAATTGATTCATCATTGTACTTTGCATTGGCAAAGTAAACTCTACTGAAAAAGAAGGTAGTAAATTCAGTTTGGTATTTAATAATTTCAAGATATAAAGTTTTGAAACGTTAATTTTTTGTAAAACAATATATTTTATAGATATAAAAAATAAAAAATCATCGTTAATGTTTTGACTTAACCGACGTTCTATAAGTTAGAGTGGTAATTGAATTTGGAACAAATGGCCTAAATTTACCATATAGAGCTGATAGTGGCCTCGAATTGAAATAACTGCACGAGAAATTGAGCATGCACTAACTTTCTTCTGCTTAAACCTGTTCAAGAGCTAACTACTGTTAATTTTAATTTGTATAAAAAAGAGCAGCTTCGCTCGAAGCCGTGTTTAATTTGGTCTCAGCTTTGTTACGAGGAAACCACTTTTGCAAGAGAAGCAGCCGCGAAAATTAATTACATTGATTAACATGGTCTTGCTCAAGGTGTATGTCTATGTAATTGCTACGAAATACCTCTCAGACATTTATCACTGGTGCGAATATTATCGTGCAAGGCTTGTGAATTAGGTATTAAAATTATTTATGAGAGAAATTTGCCAATTCTGATCCTGTCGATTCGCCCTTCTATTAAAATGATGCCTCATGCTAACTATGTCAAGTGAGTGGTCATTCAATCCTATCGGCACCAGGTTTATTTAATGTGATCCAGATTCTAGACGACTGTTTGCAAAGACGCCCTAATATCCATATTATCGATATATAATGCTTGGTTAGAATTAATTAATAAGTCGATCATCTGGGTCGGTTGATAATATTTCTAACTTGTTATGAAAATCCTAGATAAACAGTGAACTATTAATATCAAATATGTCACAGTCATTAAAGTACTTTGTTTTATTTTCCATGGAGCCTCTTGTATTTTATTAAAGTTAAAATTCAAATAGCGTTCCCTTGGAAAGGAAGAAGTACTTGTAATATTGTACCAGGCACATTATTCCTTGCCATTTTTGCTTTGGATAGATATCAATCTTAACTCAAAGTCGGAGGTTATAGTGTACACAGATCATCTGCGACATATTTTCAACTAAACCTATAATTGCGGCATATATTTTATTTATTCTATGTTTGTACTACTGCTAACGTTTTCGTTTATACATGCAAAATGTATTATAAACGCGCTGCCAAGAAATACAGAAGCAAAAATATTTGAGAAAAATTTCATCAGCTTAATGAAGCTGAAATTATATAAACGCAAGTATATAAATCAATATTCAATCGATATAAACTAAAACAGAGTTTTACAGCAAAGATTCTCTGATAAAAAAAGATTCAACTAAAGTAATAATATTTAGCAAGAGAAACAGATTGATAAAGTAATACAATTGATAATTTTTAAACATTTAATAATATTTCTCCTGAAAAATTGAATTTAACTTTCCTTGGCGAATTGCCCGAAAGGAACAGAGCTAAAAATCCAACCAGAAAGAAAGGAAAGATTTAACTTTAAATGGTGAAACAAATCTTGCTTGTTTCTTGTTATAAAATAATTTAATTAACTGTTGAAATACTAACCGTTAAAAAACATTTTTATAAATGTGTGCTTTAGAGTAATAATTTACAAGATTTGATCTTTCTTGTAATAATTCAAATGTTCTCTTTTGTGGAATTTTAAGTTGACAATAATTACTAAAATTCATAACAATATTAATAATGACGTTTTATGGATCAAATTATAAAATAGACAGTCATAGTAAATCTTAAAAGATGCTAACTATAAATATTAGTTTCAATTATATATGAAAGGAAACATGAAGGCAGAGACGCTCTCATTCATCAAACGTTGTCAGCGTGTCAAATTTTAGTATAAGCATTACTATTAATCTCGGAATACAGATGATTTTGTGTTTCGCGGTAATTTTATAGAGGCATGTGTACGGCGGCAGCTAATCAATTTAATTATTGTTCGCTGCTGTTCTCGGAAAAGCGATTTGCTCAAAATAAAGGAATCATTATATTAATGGTCCTTTGAGACAAGCAAAGCATATGCTATAGTTTAAGCACGACATTTGAATATATTTTATTTACTGGAATGTCTAATTATTTATTAAACATTCGTATCGTGATACCCTTTTTTTACAAACATGAAATGATTTTATTTACTGTTTGCCTTATCAAAAATATTAATTTTATGCTCATACGAAGGGGAACTCCTAAAATTTGTTTTCAAACTATAACCCATACCGTTACTATTATAAAAAAAATACGAAAAAATATTTCAAGCATGCAGGGCTAAATGCTAAGCCCATCATTTTACATCAATGTAATTGTCCTGCAATGGTTGTGTTAAGAAGTTTATATAATTAATATAATCGAAGCGCATTATTACTGGTCCCTAAAAACTTTCATTATACCAATTATAACTCTTATATTTAAAATATATATAACGGAAAACACGTCAAGAACTTTAGGCATATTTTAGTACTTTAGGCATAAGTATTTAAATATTTCACAATTTGAATGACTATGACTTACCGTTCATTATTCGTTTAATCTATAAATTGCTTTAGCCAAAGCAGTTAAATGTGTACATATGACCGAAATATTCAACATGTTTTTATAATGAATACGCAGGCTATTGCTTATATAATATACAGGGTGGTACGTATTTGCCTTATTCTAATTTATATGTACATTTAAGGCAACCATTAGAGTTTCGATCACATCCACTACCTCTTTCCTCTCATATCTGTTTTTGAAGTTTCCATCTGTTTCCTTACTGATTGTATAACACGCGTAACTGAATTAAGTGAGCTTCATATAAAAATCTCTTTTATGCCCCAAATATGAAGCATTGTTATTGAAGAAAATTAAATTTTTTTGAAAATCCTGTGTCAAACTCCAATTCTCATTTAATATTAGAATTTTTTATTCCCTATGTTTGTTCCTTTATGCATGTCTAAATCTGTATCTATTTCACAACTTCTATTAATATGACTAGCCGTTCATTGAACCGTTTTTTTGTTTTATTTTGTATATGCATTTCGTTTTTGACATAGATATTATTATCACATAAAAAGCTTTGCCCTTATATTTATAATCCAAAGGGTGGCAAATCAATATCTGGCTTATTTTAAAAAAATAGGAAATAATCTAATAGAAAAGCTTACCAAATTCCATATTTTTGATTTCATAAATACCTCCTTCAAACATTGTGAATGAGCGAATAAATTTTTGAAGAAGAATACGTAATCCCTTCTGCCGGGTATTCGGGTGTTACGGTTTTCCCATATAAATATTATATTTGACTCAATTAATTGCACCGAAATGGTCTAATATTAAAACAGCTTAAAGCGGAGAAACAATCCGGCTTGTGCTGGATTCATAAATTCAATGCCAATGTTGCAAAATGTACCGATTTTTAAATATTTATATCGCAATTAATGCATACCGCAGCTTTTGCTATGACTTTCACATATCAGTTCTCTCTTTGATTTTTTTGCAAAATAAAATCCGTAAATTTTTTGCAAGAGGCCAGGAATATAAATGCATAGTGATTCTCACTCAGAAACACATTTCTCGAATAAAAAATTATTATCTTAAATAATATTTATCAAACAGGAGGATGTAAACAACATAATTTTATACAAATTTTCCTAAAATTAGAAAATTCAAGCATTTAATAATTTATTTGGTGATATTAGTTTCAATTATATATGATATGGTGATATTGACAGAGGTTATATCTCTCCGATAGGAATTTGGTAAGATGTCAAATAATTGACAATACGTCGACTATTTTTTCTTGTTAATTATATAGCCTAATTAAATCCAAGTACAAGACTTTGATTTTTTAGCCGCGTTCGTTGTTGTCATCTTTTTCCTCGATTTGCTCTAACATTTTGACAGGCACGTGACTTGGATTTTCCTTTTAAATACACAGAACTCGTGACTGTCAAATTTTCAGAGCAAATCGAGGAAAAAGATGACAAAAACGAACGCGGCTAGTTTCCATTCAAAATTTTCGTTTCCATGTTCCCATATTAACACCTGTTTGTAAATCTTGTTTAAATTAATTTATTATGTTTTGCGCTTTGACAAAACCAATATTGCTAATATTTGTAAATTCGAAAAGATTTTTAAAAGTAAATCAGGATGGCTCACCTCTGGGATAATTAATTGATTAATCATTGGAATTTGAATTGGCAAAGTAAACTACCCAAGAAGGGGGGTAGGAAATTCAGTTTCGTAATTAACAATTTCAATAATTATCAATTAAATGGTGGTCAAGAGATATAGTTTTGAAATGTTAGTTTTTTGTAAAACAATATATTTTATAGATACAAAATAATAAATACATCGGTACAGTGGTAATCGAATATGGAACAGACGGCGTAAATTTACCATATAGAGTTGATAGTGGCCTCGAATTGAAATATCTGCACGAGAAATTGAAAGCTGCACTAAATTTCCTCTGCCTAAACTTGTTTAAGAGCTAACTACTGTTAGTTTTAATTTGTATAAAAAAGAGCAGCTTCACTCGAAGCCGTGTTTAATTTCGTCTCAGCTTTGTTACGAGGAAACCTCTTTTGCAAGAGAGGCAGCCGCGAAATTTAATTACATTGATTAACATGGTCTTGCTCCAGGTGTATGTCTATGTAATTGCTACGAAATGCCTCAGACATTTATCACCGGTGCGAATATTATCGTGCAAGACTTGTGAATTAGGTATTAAAATTATTTATGGAAGAAACTCGCCAATTTTGATCCCGTCGATTCGCCAAAGCTTACTAATTATCCCTTCTATTAAAATGATGCCTTATGCTAACTAGGACAAGTGAGTGGTCATTCAATCCTACCGGCACCAGGTTTATTTAATGTGATCCAGATTCTAGACGACTGTTTGCAAAGACGCCCTAGTATCCATACTATCGCTATTTAATGCTTGGTTGGAATTAATTAATAAGGCGATGTGCTTGGCTTCTCGATCGTCTGGGTCGTTTGCTGATATTTTTAACTTATCATGAATACCCTAGATAAATTGAATTGGTGGACAAGCAGTGAGCAATTAATACTAAATATTATATATGTCGCAAGTCATTAAAGTACTTTATTTTTATGCCCATGAAGCCACTCTGGTATTTTGTCGAAGTTAATATTCAAATAGCTTACCTAAGGGACAAAGAGTACTTGTAATATTGTACAGCCCTAATTATTATTTGCCAATATCGCGTTAAATAGATTTAAATTGTAATGTAAAGTCATAGATTATAGCGTACACAGATCATCTGTGACATAATATTTACTACACTTATAGATGATACATATATTTCGAGCACAAACGTTTCCAAGTTGAGTTTATGTATAAGATTGGAGGAATTCAGCAACATTTTTATAGATGATTATCTATACCTCTCCGACTACAAAATTTGCGAGAAAATATCCAGACGGGACCCTCATCAATTTAATTACTCTTCACTGCTGATCTTGTGAAATCGATTCGCTCTAACTAAAAATAGCATTATATTATTGATTTCTGAAGATAAATCAATCTCGTCCTTGTGTTCTTCTATATTCTTCTATAATTCGTCGTTAATAAAGTTTCAAAACTTTCACAACTTGTGTTTATATGACACAACTTTCATTATTTTTTTACATTATCATTTCAATGTTTATTTATGAAATAACAATAACCGAAATTTTGGTTTAATAAACAAAATCGATTTTGCCGGTGGTACATATTACAAATATTGCGGAAAATATTCGACGCAAACACTAGAAACTATTGAATGAAATACTTTTGATTTCTTCATTCGCCAAGAAATTTGAATCCTAAATATTTAATTAAAATCTAATTTTATCCAGTTTGCAAAATACGACTCTTGATAGACCAATAGCATATGAAGGAATGTGTATTCTCGATCTGAATAAAACCACTATGATTTTCATTATAAGAAACTTTTCAAACTGTAGATTGCTTATAATTGACTGATGCACATACCTTAATAATTATTGAAATAAAAAATATAGCTTTATACGATATTATGAGGGGAGAAAATTCTTTACATTCGATACCTCAGACTACCTAAGGAATATTGCCCAAGAAAGTAAATAAGTGCTTGATATTATGAAGAACGAAATAGATGGTAAAATGGATTTAGGTCCAAAAGTATGCCGGAGGGTACTTATCTTGGACCTACAGAGAAAATAAGAGATGGTATTTAAAATTACAAAAAAATACTTAAAATATATTGATGATAATAGGAAATGGAGAAAGTGATTTACGGAATCAGATTCTTAAATCTAGTTAAGAGATATGTAAATTTTAAACTAAAATTAAAACGTTCAGAATTCTAATGAAAATAGTCAACAAGAATAAAAATTCTTGAGAATAACCAATATTCAATATTACCCACACAAAAGTTTAACTCAAAATCTAACTTAAAACCTTCTTAAATCATAAGAGGAAAGTAGAATAACTCTTCATAAAAACTATTAGAATCGTTTCAGAGAAAAACCCAAGTTTACAAACTCTATTTCTCATCTTAGTAATACAATGTAAATCATGTAAATATATGGCGCCAACTAAAAATCTATTATTAATTAAGTTAAAATTATTATGACACATATATACAACCAATATAAATATTTCAAACAAGACTAAACCGTCCTGCCTTGCTATATTTCATAAGGACCGACCATTGAGTAAAAAATGCTTGAGGTAAATGTTTCACCATGAAAAAAAGCAGCATCATCGATCAAAACATGCTATTTAATATTCCTAAAAAGGACGCGAATTGAAAAGAGAGAATAAATCAATTCTTCTTCCACTCAACTTTCTTTCTTAACAAAGATACTTTTATTGATTAGCGTTGTCAGTTTTAGACCCCTCGTTCAAACAGACTTTTTCATAAATGGCGTTAAATTACTTTTGCTCTTCTGTTAGAAGCAGAAATTAAATTTGGGACCTTTGAGCACTTTAAATTTCGGGACATCGTAAAAAAGACGTCACTTATTAGTTCGGGTTTTTTTCGATTTGAGGTAAGACATAAAAATAAATTGTGGCGGTGCTAAAAGCTGAAATCACTGACAATTTTGGGGTTATATGTTTAATTAGAAAAAAAATTATAATGTTGATTATTAAATTATAAGCAAGTTGTGACTTAAGCGTAGATAGTTTACAGCAGATGATGGAACATTAGTTGCAAAAAATCTTATATATCTGTTGTCTATTGTATGTGGTAAAACATTTTTACCAAGTATTGTTGGTTGAAAAATCTTTTATTTCTAGCATTATTTATATATCCTGCACATTATATGGTATTTGTGCATAGAATTCCATTAACAGTATCATAGCTGAAAGTGTAATGACCTAAATTCTATTAAATTTATTATTTTCTTATTGCTCATAAGTAACTCATATAAGAATTGTTTTATTAATTCAACTATTATGGTTATCGTTAAAACCTAACAATTTTACATACACATTGTTTGCTGTTGTTTTACATTTTTTTCTTAAGTTTGGTTTTTTGTAACTGTTTCTTATAGAATGCTTCTTGAATGTCTTCATTTAGCATATCCTTTAATAGATACGTTATTTGTTGGTTGAACTTTGCTAATGGTAAATACTTCTGGGGAAGTATTATTGTGGATGTATTTTTTGTCAATTATTCCTCTCACTTTGGAAATGCGTACGTACACTCCAGGTATTAAATTTGAATTTAAATCAACATTCCTAACTTTCGTGTAGACAGTATCATGTAGTATTTTTTTCGTTTTTAGCAGTGACTTCAACTGAACTTATTTTTATAGTTCAGTGTTTGTTATTGTTATAACGAAGTACTATTTGAGGCAGTAATTTTAACCATTTTTAATTTTCTTGTAACTTAAATTCCTTCAACATCCAATTTTGCAATGGTCTATTAACTCGTTTTCTATTGATGCTTTTTCTCACACAACACATTGTTACGGTATACATTATATCTTTTAGTGAAATTTTTAAAATCTGGAGATTTTGGATGGCTATTGTTGATAATATTATAGATCCAATAAAAATATATATAATAACACAACTATGAAAAAAATCCATGAAACAGCTAATAAAGTAAAAATACAAGAACGAGTTAGACAAGAAGATAAAATACCACCTCAATTTCTTCTTCAAGTAATGGAAGACATTTTTTAAAATTTTCTATGGGAAGAATGAAACGTCATTATTTAATGTGGAGAATTTAATAACCTGATGATGACGTTATAATTCTCGCAAATAATGAAACTGGATTAAAAGTAGGTATAGTCAAATTTGAAATGAATACATGCATGAATACATACAAAGTAAAGATAATGACAAAACAACCAAGCATTTAAAAATCACTAATGGCTGATGCACAACATGCTGAAATAATCGATTGGTATGTATATCTGGAACAAATTATAACACACGTTAAAGAGACGTAGGACTGAGAAATATAGAAAAGAACAGTCTATCTGGAGAGCATATGGAAATCCGAATTATGTCACGCATTTAAAACGAAAATCTATACCAAAAAAGAGCTGGTATGGGATGGCCCCTACATAAATGTTATGTTAATATACATACAGGCCTGGTGTCAGAAAGCTCAAGGCAGAACTGCCTAACATAATATGAAAGAGGCATATGCCCAAATGATGAAAAGCAAGATATCAATTTTAAACGGAATTGCTCTCTTTATTAGTGGGGATTCATCATGTACTAGTACATTCACTGTCTTAAAAGTAATCACTGTTCCTGAATGTAACAAAATCTTCCAAATATTCACTAATATTGAAATGGGAACAATCAAGTTGGTTGCAACAAAATTATTAAGCAACAGATATTTTCAGTTATATTTTCTTAATTGCATCACATGATGCTTTGTTATAATTTATTTAAAATAAGAATGCGACCAATGCTTCTAATACAAAATTGTGCTGAATATAATACATTTATTATCATTCATTAGGATCAAGGAGAGTATCCAAGAGAAGAAATCTATTTAAGTGGGACAGAATTGCACAATTAGAGGCTTATGCCGTCGAGAAAGTTGAATAATTTACATTTGTTAATTTGATTTTGCAACTAAAATTTACTGTTGGAAAATGTCCAACAGTAAAATTAATCGCTTTTAAGATATGACGCAAAATAAAAATTTGGCTTCATTGTTATCCCTTTTTCTTCTTTGTTGTTACAAAATCACGGAAAGAAACGTTTCTGAATTGCATCTGCTTTATTTGATAAGGATATACCGTTTTAGAGATCTATACATATGCTTCCAATAACGTACTAGAAGACTAAATACTAAATATCAACATAACTTAACTGACAATTCTCTCTCAACATTTTATCGATTATTTAAATATCTAAAAATATACCTCAAGAGAAAATTATTTATTGATGTATATGTTACAGTGAAAGCTGGAAATCAGTGAATGTTAACAATCACTGGTGAAAACTAGCTTTCCCTGGTTTGGGCAATCTTGTTCAGTGAAAGTTCGATAATGGCCTTGGAAATCGACTTTTACTAAATATTGCTAACAATCACTGAGATCGATCAGGGAATGTAATCTAAAGAATGAAATGCGATACGCTTGTTGCCACCGCTGTATTCGCCAGTGGCTGATCGCTTTGATTTCAAGCTGGTTATTATATTATACTCGTAAATTAGGATACGGTTACGGGTAAATAAATGAAAATTGGCATCGTTGCGCTCGACTCAGTTGCCGCCAAAACTATCGGCTTTTTTGAGATTAGGTTTCTGTGATGTTTATTAATGTGTTGTTCTTTTGCTAATACGTGTGTGTTTTTTGGGTGTCGTTTCTATTTAAATGGAGGCAATATTTAATAAAAAAATTCTTGAAGCTAGACTTCAACAAAAATGTAACAGTTTTAGTTTATCAGGACAGAAATACTTTGAAACCATACAAAATGTTAAAAGTGTGAAACAAAAGTTAGTTAAAGAACCGAACGACTATAAGTTTCTTAAACGCTTTGATGTACTTGAGGTAGCCGGTGCGTGTGGAAAAACTAATAGTGCCCCTTCAGGAAAATTCGGATGTTATTTATTTCGTGCATGATGAAGAAATATTTGGAATTTTAAGCTCAGTCCACGCAACTATTGGTCATGGTGGTCGAGATAGAATGGTAAAGGAAATAAAAAGGAAATATAAAAATATAACATATAAAGATATAGTTACATTTTTGTCAGTATGCGAGCCATGCCTACAAAAACTAAAGCGTGAAAAGAAAGGTGTTGTAGTAAAGCCCTTACTATTTAAAGATTTAAATTATAGATGTCAGGTTGACTTAATTGATTATCAATCTCATCCCGATGGTGATTACAAATTTGTCATGGTCTGTCAAGATCACTTGACAAAATTCGTAGTTCTAAAAGCTTTACAATCAAAAAGGGCAGATGGAGTTGCTGATGAGCTAATAAACATTTTTACCTTATTAGGAGCGCCGACAGTTTTACAGTCAGATAATGGAAGGGAATTCGTTGATCGAATAATAGAAAACTTAAAACAATTATGGCCAGGATTACGATTAGTACATGGTAAGCCAAGGCATAGCCAGAGCCAAGGCAGCGTTGAACGGGCTAATCAAGATGTAGAGAATATGCTTACAACGTGAATGCAAGAAAACAAGACCTCGCACTGGGCTAAAGGACTACGGTTTGTCCAATTCATGAAAAATAAAGCACACCATTCTGGTATTAAAAGATCACCGTACGAAGCACTCTTTGGAACTCCGGTGAGGCTAGGTTTAGAAACGCCATCTATTCCCCAAGAAGCTTTAGAAAATGTACAAGAAGAAAATGAATTAGATAATATTATAAATTCCATAACTCCTACCGAAGGACAGTATAATGAGCTCGATAACGAACAACTAGAAGATGCAATAGGTGTCGAAGAAAATCAAACTAAAAATGAGGATCACGATAAATATCCGATTAATTTTTCTAATGGAAGTGACCCAACACCGGATATTGTTGCAGAAGCTTTAAATGCACCTATAATTTTAGTACATAATGTAGAGAGTTTTTTCAATGCGTAATTTGTCTTTTTGACTGTACTAATGAAAAAACGGAATGTGGTTGTTGCGGTAGCTATCTTCACCCAACATGTGGTTCATTTAAGGATCAAGAAAAGTACATTATTTGTAGTTTGTGTGAGAGGAAAGAGAAAATTACTGAACATCGCAGTTTGTCTTTCGATGGGTTAGAACAACAGGCCAAACGAATGAAGAAAATATCAGATAATAACCACCCTTCTGTTGCGCAAGGAGATACGGTGCGAGTTCCAATACCTGAAGTAGATAGAGGCTTAGGAGATGCAAGGTCAATTCTTGCAACAGTCCTTGATAAAACTGATGATGGTTTTTACGAACTGGGAACGAGAAATGGCATACTTAAACAGTTATATGCAAAGTACCATTTTAAGATAAGTAATTTATTATTATTAGTTAAACAAATTTTGTTCCTTTTAGATCGCAATTTAGTAGCTGTTCCGAAGCCGTGTTAACCAGAGAAGAAGTGCCCGACGCAGAAATTGCTCTTAGAACCGTGGCTAATTTACAATCAACAGGTAGAGGCCAAGGATTTGCAAAATGCCAGTGTAAAACAAAATGTACATCAAACAAGTGTTTGTGCAGAAAAAACAATTCACTTTGTACATCAAAATGTCACTTTGCTTTGCCTTGTACTAATAAATAAATTATATTTTGCCAATGCATGAAGTTATGTCTAATTATATTTTTATTATTAAATTGATTCGTGAAATTTTGATACATTCCTAGCAAACTACTTTTATGCATTAATAACATCATTTTTTGTATTTAACGACATGCTAATTTGCTTTTGAATATATATTTAACTTAATAATAATGGACCCAATCCTCAATTGAAGCAGTCAGCATTAGCATCATAAAATAACTTTCACCGATGGCAGTTAGTAAATGTTACTTTAACTAGCGAATGCTAACATTCACTAGTAAAAGTAAGAAACTTTCTGAAATATTCGACTTTCACTGACCTGATACGGGATTGCTAGCTTTCACTAGGGATTGTTAGCATTCTCTGGATTTCCAGCTTTCACTGTAACATATATATGATTTCCAAGTAAATATATTTGCTTTTTCCGACACGGTAATATGAGGAAGTTTTATTTGATACACAACAATATAAGAAAAAATGAATTACTGTGAAGCACCTTTAAAGTTTCTTCTAATTCTGATTGAGGGAATGCAGTCAAGCCATAATTAATTATCTTCACCTCATGCTTTTTTCAATCCCTTTAGAACATTTATGCCCATTAGCAAAGCAACAGGCTATATTTAGAAATCGAAATAATACGTGTTTTATGGATTTAATCCTCGATTTCGTACAGTTCTATAAAACGAAAATAGAACGTTAACCGAAATTATATTACAGATTTATAAATAATAAATCAAAATCTGCCGCTATTTTGGAAAAAAAACGGTATTTAAATGGACTGAGCCTGGGCTAGAAATTTACAGCCAATTATTTTTCATCAACATTTGTACCCTAGCATTTATAAGCCATAAATATAATATTATGATTCAAAGCACGCTTATGGATCTTGATAATATATTACGGGAATATACGTGGCCTTATATTTATGTGAGATATCTCATAAAGGAAATGCGAGCCAAGTATAGAAAGTTATGAATATTTTATGTATAAATCAAGTTCGATCGAATAACTATTCTCAAAGGAAATATTGAAGTTCCAAGAACTCTACCGAATTTATTCTAACAAAGGCAAATATTTATTGAAAACTATCTGTAACATATATTAGAAAAATTATTATTTATTTTTTAGATCCGATCATAATGTACCACCATAACCGGAACACTTTAAAACTCTAAACTGTTGCTTCTAAATAGAGAGTAGCATGGCTTGTCCATTTCAACGTGTCAAGGGTGAAAAAAGTGGCGGAAAACTTCAGCTCAAGAGAGCGCTAACGACGCGGCAGGGCTCTCTTCAGATTCCCTTAGAAGAAGAGGAGGAGGACAAGAATACCCTCAATTTGAAGCACCTAAATTCGGCGATACTTATCTTGACCAATCCACCGGTAAGTAAAATTGATAAGCAACTAATATATAAATTTCATCAATTTTAACGAGCTTTGGTTAACTTATTTACATGACGACTATTCTAGATTTCTTAGCCTTCATCACTGTATTATACATTACGTTTTCCAACACTTTCACATGAAAGGATTAATACCTTGAATTTGTCTCGAATATTTCGGATTTGTCACTTTATTTCCAATCTATATTTGATATAAATTTTGTGAGGAACTGTGACGTAAAGCAAAATTGTTGTTATAAAGGGTATTTCTTAAATGATAGCTAGAGTGCTAGAATATGAGTCCTTAGTTTTTCTAATGGTCCATATAAACATACGTCTTTAGCTACTTACATTTTTGGATTTAGGAAATTAAAATTATAATTATTTTAAAGTTTTATATCGGTCAGAAAATGACTGTATTTAATATAAGATTTTATTCACCTTTTTCATTATTACACTTTTACATAGTATATTAATGCTTTTCAGATTAATTACGCTTAAAATTCAGTGACTTACATTCACATCTTGTTGTGGTAATTTAACCGTCTGTTTTGAACATATCCTTTTATTTCATTGTCTTCGGGAAAGTAGGAAGAAGGTCACACATATAGTTGCCTTAAATAAATTTAATATTTAATATCCACAGTATCGAAACAGAATTTTTGCACTCGACGCACGTTTCAACAGTAACTTGGTTTAAGATTTTCACTTATACAGCTTCATAGTTTTTTGATTTTATAAAATACATACCTATTTCTTGAGACAAGCAAACTTTATTGACTAAATTCCTTTGTTCACATTAGCCTTTGAGAGTGAAAGACACTGGACGCTTCTTTGGTACTTGACAAATTCCTTCATATAGTTTTCCCGAGTTTTTAACTTTCCTAGCCGAATCAGAGTTACTTAGAGCTTTTAAAGTGTAAAAGGAAATGAAAGCAACCGTGCAGCCCAACACACAACTTATAATTTTGGGACAATTAATCTTACCTTATTTTGTAATTGATACTTCACGGCGGAAGTTATTTATGAATATATATCACTATAAAATGTATTATTTCCCTTTCATTTTGTTTTTTATAATATATTCTTCGTTTTGATTAATTCATGTTTCTGACATTTCGTGAATCGTGTCAATTGGCGTCTTGACTTGATATTTTTGCCTATCTCAGAAAGTTTATTTTGATGATTTTCCTACCAGTTCGAGTGACGCGCTCCAAACTACAGTGCTATCGAATCGAGATTAATACATATTTGCTTTTGGGACTTCTTGTTGCTGATTAATGTTAAAGATCACAAGTGCGATATAGAACATGACTAATGGTGTTGAAACGCAAAGTATGGGAATAAGAAAAATCACACAATATGAGTGGTTTGTGTCACGGATGTTGTCATTGCCTGAGGGAATGGGTTTTATCGAAAAATTGGACTGAATTTTTAATAGCCCTGTGTATTGGGATGCAAGTTTTATTGCTTTTTTGAGGCCAGGGTATTTATTTAAATGAGGCAGCAGGGTTTATCAGGTTAAGATCTTGGGTGATTGCTTTATATATTGACAAGAATGTTCAGAACTTTGATTGAGCATATCCTCTGGAGTTTGCGCCTAACCATTTTTAATCCCTCGGTTTGTTTCACTTATTTTCACTCAGTTAATCATTAGTAGATACTTGTCGGATTGGAACAGGTGATTTATTTTCTGTTCCACGATTATTTAACGTTGGCTTTGTTTTAAACAGGCACCACATTATTATTATTATTATTATTATTATTATTATTATTATTATTATTAT
>MU186153.1:35720-89151 GCA_016904865.1 Pissodes strobi | reverse complement strand
CTGCAGGACTTTGCGTTTTGGTCCCGCCCAGTGTGCATCAAGTAGAGAAGACCGGGTCGAATTCGGTAGGTGATTTATTCTAATTCTTGATGGAACTCATCATAGCTCCACAAGCTTTGCAGATCTCTTAATTTAATTTAATTTTTAATTAACCTTTTTTTTAATTAAAAAAAAAAGGATTTCCTTTTCGAAAGAAAAGTGCGTGGCATACTTTTCATCCACACTGCCCTGTATATAATTCCATTGGTTAGAAGACAATTTTTGATTTTTCTCTGTAAAATTTATTTTACCTCTGTATATAATCTTGTTCCCCCTACATTGCTACTACTTTTGTTCTCATTGAATAAACTAACTTTAACTATGTAATGATCAGTAATTTTTGGCGATTGTATAACTTGACTATTAATTTCAGCAATACTGCAAAATACCAAGTCAATAATAGTTCCACCAGAGTCATTCGGCCTAGTGACTTCGTTTACATTTTGCTGTAATCCCAAATTGATCATAAACTTATCTAGTCTTTTTTTGTAAGTCTCATCTATTTGCCAGTTGATATTAAAATCTACTAGAATTAAAGTGGGTCAAATAAAATCCATATGATCAAGACACCAGTTCTCTAAACTACCCAAGAAGTCTGCGCTGCTACTTTTTGAGGAATGGTATATACCCACAAACATATAATACTTATTACGTATACATACAGTAACCTGCAACAACCAGTAATTCTTGCATAAGGTAAAACAGTTTTTTCCTATTATTTTTATATCATTCCTAATAAAGAATAACACGCCACCAGTACATCTATTATGACTATCGCATCTTACAATCTGGTACCCCCCTTAAATAAATTTCGTGGTCCTTGATTTCACCGGTCATTCTAGTTTCCGTTAAGCACACAGCTAGTGGTTTTGTATTAAACACTAACTGGGAGTTGTGAGTTTAAGAGTAAAACGGAGCTTTTTAAATTCATACAAAATTACCACTATTCGATTGCTGGGCGATTTCTCCACATATTCCACAAACGGATTCCAAGATTTTGACTTTTGCGTTATAGTGCATATGTATTCCCTTTCTGTATGTAAAACATCTTGCACCAATCATTGATAAATTTAAGTGCATTAGTTACATGTAAATCATAAAATAATTTTTTGTTGAATTCATTTATAAAATTAATATGAACCACCCTATTATTCCAAAGTGGAAGAGATAAATATATTAAATTTGTTACCGCGCTTACCATTTTAATTTTTTCCAATGTTGCAGATTTAAATTTTTTACCGGTTATGCAGCTTACTAGGCCACCCATAATCAGTACAACATCAGTGTTACAAAAGTCTTTGGTGAGAGCTTCTATATTTTCTAGGATGTTATCCAATAGAGCATTTTGTTTAATGATAGAATACACTGAGAAACAATTTCCTACACTATTGGTTAAAATTTTATTAAAGTATAACACACTATTGTTCCCTAATATCAAAAGTTTATTTTTTTCCGCGCTAGATGGTTGGTCGTAATTGGGGCAATCTTTCTTAGCTGGTTCCTTATTCTTTACTTCCGATTGTGCAGCTAAAGATTGTTGCAGTTGTTCTTCCAAGATTTTTATTTCTTTCTGGTGAGATACATTCTCTGCTTCCAACGTCTGTATCGATATTATCATTGCTCTGTTTACTTCGTTAATCTCTTGCATTTCCTTGGATAGTCTGTTCATTCCTTCCTCATTAAAAATGCTTCGGAGTTCCGCTTCTTCCTTCTCTGCATTAATGTTAGCTATTTTGTTATTTAATTCAGTTATTTTCTTCATATAGTTGTTTTGCTTATCGGATTTACTTTGATCAATCAAGAAGTCATCTACAGTCGATGTTAAGGTTTGAGTACACGAGTACTCGGTTTGTAGGCACGTTTGCGTGCTTATTGATTTCGTAGGCATGTTTGTCTGACTTTGCGAGTTTATCGCATCTTTCTTCTTGATTGTCTGCTTATACTTTTGTACTCCATTTTGCAGCGATTACTTTTGTTCATTCAAATTCGTGTTTTCACATTTGAGTTTAATATTCTCGTTGCCACTTTCCTTAATTCTTTGTAAGTGCCCACGCTCAGTATATTCCTTCTCTCTAATTATTCTTTCCTGATTTTTAATAACGTTGTTTAATTCCTTTTCTATTTTAAGTACTTCTTGCGTAATTTGCAAGTTTTCTCTGTTTAAACTTTCTATCTTTTTGTCTTTCGCCTCTGAGTCATCAGTCAGATATGTTATAGTCTTTTCTAAAAAACCTCTTTCATCTTCAGCAGTACTGTCGATCGTGTCGTCTGCGGTGTTACAGTTGTAACATATAATTTTATAATTCCGTAGACGCCCAAAGTTTCATTTCAATTTGTCAGCATAAAAACCGAACAATGATTCGTTAAACCGTTGATAGAAGATCATTCAAAATAATTGTGTTATTTTGCAACTGCTATGATCTTTAGGGCTACTGGGTGTAGACATGCTGCTTTAATCTTGCAAACCTTGGCTATAGGTAAATCGAAAGGCACTGCGTTGAAGAAATCAATGAATGACAGCTATAGTCAATTTGCTAATTTTTCTCCCGATGAAGCTCTGGCTGTATTTACGGATATCAAATTAACAGAATCTTAATACGAACTTCTAAGGATTGCGTTAAAATCAAAAGGTTTTAAAGCCGTGCTGCCCAGTTACAGCTTATGTTGGCAGCTAAGAGAAATTGTTGTGCAAATGGCATGGCAATTTCAGAGAAGGTTTCAGAGGTTGATCTTTAATCTTTACCAAGCCATGCTGTCAGAAGACTCATAGAGTCCCAAAAAGACGTATCATCTCCTTTTGCATAAGATTGCAATGATTATTTCATCAAATTCAACGTATATTAAATAAAGTGCAAAAGATAAAAATGAACGAACTGTTTTCTGGAAAAATCCAAGAATGCCATCTACCACGCATTGCAGACCGCTGCGAATTCAGTACATTAAAGGGACAAATTATGTAGGTTCAGTCGGAAATTGTTAACGTGCTGAAATCTTCTTCGATAGGAGAAATATGTGGTTTAATATGTTATGTTTCCTACAAGGGTTGACGGGAAGGTGTGTAATGCTATGATGGATTGTTCTCCTCAAACATGTTATATTTGTGGAGCAGGTCCCAAAGATTTCAATAATCTAGAAAACAAATTTGTTAAAAAAAAATCTGCTTTGAATCTTGGGTTATACCTACATAAGATCACTTGAATGCTTCCTGCACATTGCTTATGGATTAGATATTTTGCATCTGGAGAAATGAAGACTTTTTTTGATGAAAGAAAAAATATATATAACTATAGAGTTTAGAAAGCAAACGGGACTTCCAGTAGATGTTCTCAAATAAGGGTTTGGCTCTTCTAATGATGGTAATACCACACGGAGGTTTTCCTATAACGCTCAAACGTCAAGCGTAATCACAGGCGTCGATAAATCTTTAATATACAGATCTAGTATTAACTTAGAAGCTCTAAATCCCGATCATCAAATCGATGTGGAAAAATTCAAAGCCTATGCTCATGAAACAGCCCAATTATATGAAACACTTTATCCATGGTTTCCTATGCCTCCCTGAATACATAAACTCCGTATGCAATTGAGTGGGGTGATTGAACACATTTTATTGCCAATTGGTGAGCTATCGGAGGATGTCCAAGAGGCGCGACATCAAGAAGTGAACTGTTTTTGAAATCACTAGACAAGGAAGATATCCAGACCTATAAGCACGAAGGATATATTTCAAACGCTCTTAAAAACCTCAGATCCTTTAACTTCTGGCTTTAGAAATCTTAAAAAAACAAGCTATTGATGAAGGTGTTGTTAAACTTTTCACGTGCGAGTTTAAGGTGTAAGTAGTAGTAATGTAAACGATACGATGCTATTACTGATGATATAAGTATTTTATAATATTATGTATTATAACATTATAATAAATAATTCTTCAACTTTCTGGCGGTACTCTTTCTTACCTAGATTGATCCAGAACCTCAATTGCCTTCCCTTAATTTGTGAAGTATTCAATAAAATTTGCATTTCCTTCCCTCAGCTGGGCTCTATTCGTTTCGGCAGATATTCAAATTCAAAAAATTCAAAAATTCAAAAATCTCTTTATTTTAGAAAATACAATTTGCATGATGTATTAACAAAATGGCGTCAAAATAGTAATCTTAAAATCTTAAACTTAAACATAAACTTAAAACAAAAACTACAAACTCAAATAACACTAGTGACAAAGCAGACACACAATTAAAATGAAGAGTGAGATTATAAATTAAAATAATCAGAAGATAAAGTTAAGAAAATTGACACAGATATTAAAATTATTAAAGTTAAAAGTCAACAGGTAATTATAAATTTAAAGTGATTAAAGTTAAAATTGACAGTTATTAAAAAGATTGAAGTTAAAAATGGACAAGTAATTATGGACTGTTGAGAAACTCAGCAATATTGTATGGCTCAATGTCAATTAGGCTTTTCATTACTTCTTTCTTGAAGTGAAAGACATTTTCAATTTGTTTTATTCGATCAGGCAGTTTGTTATAGTATTTTATACAGGAATAGACAGGGCTGCGCCTATATAGTGTCATCCTATGCTCGGGAATGTTGTAATCACTTGACCTGGTGTTATGGTCATGTCTAGGCAGGTGCTGTATAAAGAGATGTTTATTTTTATGTAAGAGAAGCACACATTCGTACACATGCATTGCTGTTAGAGTGAGCAAACCATGTTGCTTGAAGACACCTCTGCACGACTGAAGCCCACTCATACCAAGCACAACTCGAATTGCTTTCTTTTGTATTAGGAATACCCGCTCAGCTTGTATGCTGTTACCCCAAAACATTATGCCAAACCTAAGAACTGAACTGAAATTAGCATGATAAGTCATCAATAATGTTTCAAAGTCGAGATAGTTTTTCAAAACTCGCAGTCTGTAGCAACAGCTGCCCAGTTTTCCTGAAACATAATCGACTTCCCTTTCCCAACCAAGGTGGCAGTCAACAACTATACCTAGGAACTTTGCCTCTGTCGTGAAAGTTATGTTTTGATTCAGTAAGTTTGCCTCAGCTGGGCACTCACAAGTTGATTGTTTAGTTCTAAAAATTACAAAATTTGATTTTTCTGCATTGAGTACCAGGCTGTTCTGGGCAAACCACTCACTCACCGACCCCAAACACTCTCCACCAGTTCTCAGCACAGTCTCGACCGAACGCCCCCCCGTTAGCAGGCTCGTGTCATCCGCATAGTTTACCATTGATGTTTTTCCAGTTGAAATCACTCTGCCCAGATCGTTAATATAGCATAAAAACAATAAAGGTCCGATCACGCGACCCTGAGGCACACCCATAGATATCAGCCTGTCATCTGAAAAAGAGTCATTACCATTCAACTGGACCAAGACCCTTTGCATGCGATTCCGTAAGTAGGACCGTACCCACTCCAGAGGAGCACCCCTAACTCCGTAATGTGATAATTTATCGAGCAATATGTTATGATCTAGACTATCAAAGGTCTTTGATAGGTCTAAAAATGAGCCAAGCGCTACTTGATGGTCCTCAAAGTACTCCACGATCCCACTCACAAAGTCATAAACTGCAGTATTTATTGACCTTTCTGGCAAAAAAACCATGCTGACACAAACCTATCAGTTTTTGGGAAGAGAAGAAACCTAGCAAACGAGCACACATTGCCTTTTCAAAGATCTTAGAAAAAGAGGATAAGAGGCTTATTGGTCTGTAGCTCTCAGGCAGAGCGGGATCACCCTTCTTAAACAATGGTTTAACAATGGTAAGTTTGAGGTTGTCGGGAAAAATTCCAAAAGAAAATGAATTATTTATTATGTAACAAAGAGGAGTTACCAGTTCCTTTGCGCACGCCCTAATTATACTAGTAGGAACCCTATCATGCCCACAGCTTTTTTTATTTTTTAGACTATTTATTATTCCAATCAGCTCTATGTTGGTAGTGGGTGTTAGAAAAATGGTGTTATTGAGGAGTGGCATCTTACAATTATATTGCACATGCTCTACACCGCTAAGTAAATTAGAAGCCGCCTGAATCATATAATCATTGAGAAGATTGCTTACATCCTGAGGTGGACCCGGAATGCCAATGTCCCTTCTGGTCTCCCCAGTTCCCCTGACCTCATTTACGACCTGCCATGCAGTCTTTGGTTTATTATCACTATGCAAAATTTTGTTTGCATACTGTTGTTTTCTACTTTCCTGCAATAAACCATTGTATCTACGCTTGGTAGCATTATAATCATTCAAATAAGAACATTTCGCTCTAGTCAGAACTAACAAAATATCTAATTCCCTCTTACATTCAACTATCTAAGGGTTATTATAAAGAACATTCTTTTTTTGATTTAACCTAATATTTCTATAAGGAAAACACTGATCAAAAATGGGCATGAGTACGTTCATAAATGCGTTCCACTGACCATCAATGTCAGACTCACTCACCACAAACACACCCTGCCAATCCTGTTCAGACAAAAGTTGCTGAAAGAGTTGCTTACCTTGTGCATTATAGACTCTCATGGACAGTGTAGCAGGATTCATTGTAATTGACAATTTAAAAGATATTTTCTGACATGTATGGTCAGAAATGTGAGTGTTTAACACTTTGGAGGTATAGGAAACACAGTTAGTAAAAGTATTGTCAATACAGGAGCTTGAAGTCCTACCCATTCTTGTATGTTCATGTATTGAGTGAAAAACATTGTAAGAGCTCAAAAGAGACAAGAATACCGCCGAGTCAATATCATTTCCTAGAATGTCAATATTAAAATCTCCCGCTAAAAACATTAAAACATTCTCACTCAACAATACACTCAAAATACAATAAATTTTTGTTAAAAACAGTTCGATACTGGTACCAGGGGATCTATAGATAGCTATAATAATCATTCATCTATTGTTGATTGAAGCCTCGACTGCTGCACACTCAAGGATAATGTCCTCAGAGTGTCTTGTGAGATCAGGACGTGCTTTCCAAGATACTTCCTTTTGGATATACAAAGCAGCACCACCATGCGAGCCTTCTTTCCTACAATAAGCAGACGCTAACACATAGTTAGCAAGGTTGTAGTTTTTGATTTGTTCCTGGGACTTCCAGTGTTCAGTGATGGCTACTGCGGTGCATTTGTTTTCCTCCGCCAATTGCTGAATTGGGTCGAGACAATTTCCAATTGATTGGACATTATGGTGTAAAATATTTATTTCTGTGCCACTGGTGTGTTTGCCACGCTCTTCGGTTCTAGTGGGCGTCTTTGTAGGTTTAGAAAATGGTTAATGATTGTGCCACTGGGCCATATCTCGGGTGACATAATTTCATTTCTTTTATCTAAAGGAACACAAAGCTTGAATGAGCTTTTTATTGAGTCTTTTCTGGTTTTAATTTTGTAGCATGTGCAATGATTGAAACCATTATCCTTCAAGTAATCTATGATCGTTCCGCATTCAGTATCGGGACAGAGACCAGATATAAAAATCCATGCTATATTTCTAGGTTTTGCGATTGTCAAGTTCTTCACATTTTCCTTGGTACCTTTGGTGGGCTCAGGACGTTTTCGTTTTACCAGCAGCCAGCCAGCTTCCGACTGTTGATTTGTTTCTTCATTTTCATTTTCAATGTTTATGATGCTATCTTCTATGGCATTAAGAGCTTTTCCATTGTTATTTTTTGAGATTGCGAGATTTGTTGTTTCCCTCGCATTTTTTACATTTGTAAGGTTAGGTTCTTCATTTGTCAAACTCTTGTCTGTCACTTTGGGAGTGGCAATTGTACTACTGGACGTTTCGACATTTCTGTGGTTAAGATATTCATTTGTCATTTTCGGTAAGGCAGATGAACTACTGGAATTTCCGACGGAAGGTGGTTTTGATCTTTCAGATTCGAATGATGATAGGAAAGCAGCTTTTGATGTTGGCAACACTGGCTTACCGGTTTTTTGTTCGCATTTTTTTTGATTAATGAGGTTTTCAATTTTTAGGAATCTTTTCATACTGTTTTCTTCCATTTCCTGTAGTTGCTTACGTAAAAGGTCAAAATTTTCCTCCAAACTGATGTTTTTCTTCTGTAGATGCGTAATCGCTTTATTTAACTGTTCCAATTCAGATTTCTTCTTAGATATTTCCGTGTCAAAGACGCTGATATCAATCGATTGATCACAACTCTGAACAATGTTTTTACTGCCGTTTATGACCCGTAGGCCCCTAATTCGTAGGGCACAAGATACATGGAAGCACTCATTACACTTTTCACACTTATATGGACTTGTAGCCACATTACTTTTGCAATATTTGCACTTTTTACTTTCGACCGTCTTAGATGCGTTAGCATCATTCGACGCCATCTTGACCAAAACAATAAATGACCCCTCTTAGGGCCTCTAGACTCCGACGCTGCTGTGCAGCCCTAAAATGGACGTCAAAAAGGCTCATCATGTGCTCTCTCACATTTGCTCTATCCATCGTCAGGTCTTTTAACAACGTTGAGTTATTTCAACCAAATAAAAGAAATTCTTATTTATTTGTTAATGGTTTAAATTTTATCAATACTGAACCTGAAGTTTTATGGTAATAAAAAATGTATGTTTATTTTTAGTTGACATTAAAAAACGATGTGTGATATTTACACAAGATAACAAACCTTTTACTTAGCGCGTCTTCTACATTAACCTATTAATCTATAAGGCTGAAAGACAAAGCAAGCTACAAAAATATTTGTTTTTCTTCTTCTTCTTAATGTAGGATGCGGTCCTGTATATACAATAAATTTGCCTGGCTCTTATCCTGTGATGCGGATATCCAGCTCTCGAACCATCGCTTCGGAGGCCTTCCAGCAGGTCTTGTGTTCGGTTTCTCCTGTTTCGCTATTTTCACCAATCAGTCGTCAGTTATTATCTCCACGTGATATCTCCACTCCAGTATTCTTTTTCTGGACCATCTTACATCTTCTACGTCACATATACCCCTAACTTTTTCGCTTCTCTCTCTGTCTCTCCATGTATATCCTGTTATGGATCTTAGTGCTCTCATTTCTATCGTTCGAAGCAGGTGTTTCGTGGTAGTGTTCTCAGCGCTCGTTTTGACAGTATAAGACATAATGGCCCTTACACATATCTTGTATATTCTTACTTTGGTCTTAATACTCTTATTTTTAGTTTCGCCAAATTATGTCACGTAAGAATCCTGGCATTAGGGATGCTTTTGTTCTTTGGAGATCGTGAATAACGGGGTTTTTCTGAGTGGAGATAATCATGTTGAAGCGTGCTGCCGCCTTTTCGGATCTGTACAGGAGCAGTTGTAAGTTGTCTTCATCTTCAAATATTATAACTGCATCATCAGCGTAACAAACCACTTTTATTTCTTGAATTTCCATTCTATATCCCCTATCAGCTGTTTTTACGTCCTTGATGATTTCGTCCATGATGGCATTAAATAAAATTAGACTGAGACTATAGGCTTGTCTTATGCCAGATGACACTGGTATTCTTTTTGACAGTATGTTATCTGTTTTAATAAATGCTGTGTTACCAGTGTTAAGTTCTTTAATAATTTTTATGATCGCAAGAATATTTATGGTTACTATATATTACACCATTTCCTAATTATTAGTTCATATTTAAGTCTTAAACAAGCCTGTGGTTTTGTCCTGCTAGAATTTCAATCCGCCGTACTGTGAGACGGTAATTTTTCTTTTGGCGATCCAATGTTCCATCTTGAATTATTACTATATATAAGGTTTTTGATGTTCTGAAATTAAGCAACCATATCTTAATACTTCAATTCTCCATGAAACTGAACTAAAAGCAAAAAAGCAAAAACGGAAATATTCTTGATAAAATACCTATACAAAATTAGCATTGGGAACAAAGGTGGCAATCTCCACTGCTTTCTCCAATTAGGTTGCTGCACCATCATCACTTGATCGGACACATTGTTGTACCATTTTGCTAATCCTTAACGCGATTCGTTCTTTCAGTCAGTAATTTGTGTGCACTGTTCGTCCATATGGCTTAATGCTCAATTTGTTAAAAGAAATATACCTACCTAGTATGGAAATTAATGTATCCCCAGTCACACCAACAAAAATATGAAAAGGAATACGCCAACCTGAAAGCCGATGTGTTTACGATTAGAAAACTGCTATACAAGAGGTCTTTAAACCAGTCGGAGCATGGGGTTCTAAATTTAATTAATTTTTAAGTCGATGTATATTTGGAAATATTTTAATAAGAGGTAAACTTCATTACAAAAACGATTTTTAGCAAAATTCGTTATGAAAAGAATAGCCAGAGCTAATTCTCAAGTTAACATATTAAAACTGCGTGATGTGGAAAAGCTTTTGACTAAACATTTTGGTTCAAAATGGAGAACAATAAATCAACTTCATTCAGTATTACTTACTTATTCATGGTGATGTGCAGCAAGAAATAAATGAAATTCCTGAAGATCCTGGATCAAGAGCAGTCTTATAAAATTTGTGAATATTTTCCTGCAGAAGTTGATTATGATTGAATTGTTTATAATTTTGTCATATATGTTTTCTTACATCTGGAACTCTACTTTGACTTTGAATCGATTTCGTCAGTTTCAAAACTTGCAATATCCTGCGAGAATAATTTCAAGGCCGGAAATCTTCAAGCATTTCAAACAAAAATGGCATCTCCAATTTAAAATAACTAATTATGCGCTTATTAAAGTAGTCAACCTTTTTCGGCCCATGATGCCAAAGTTATTTCCATTGTTTGCCGTTATTTATACCATCATATTTGCAGTTAAGCAGTTTCTGCAGTTTGTTGCAGTTTTCTGAAAACTATTCAAGCGGGAGATTGCCAATTTTCATTCTATTCTGTTAAAATTGGCGAAAAGAATCAATTTGGAACTACAGTTCGATAGGGAGCTTTTTAAAGAAAAACATTTTAAATACTTTTCTATTTTGAAAATGTGGGGAAAATTAACTTGAGGGAAAATGTAAAAGCATGGATTTATAGATAAAAAAATGTAAATTTTTTTGTAAATATTTTTTTATAGAAAACTCATCACTTGACGAGCATTTACGTTAATAACCGTACAAAAGGCTACTATAGAAATGATGCTTTTATACAGGGTGAACTAGTTAAAAATTTACACTTTCCTTGATTTTGAGTTTTGACATGACACGTCACCATATAATATTTTATTACTTGAAAACCGAAAAATGTGGGGCAACCAAACTTCCAAACATTAAAGTGGAAGTTATGAGTACAACATGCCACAAAAAAATACGATTGAAAATGCCGAGTTAGTGACTTTGTGATTTCCAGTTTAAAAAATATATTTAAATCGTACGTGCATAGCTATTTTACAAAAAAAGCAATACCAGATTCGTAAATCTCCATATCTCTATCATAACAAAGTAATAATTTTCCGTGCCAGCAGAAAATCGATGTTAAAGGAAATCATGCAGGAAAATATAAGACATTCTGAAGGCATTTTTACCAGTTTAAATAAATAGCTTTGCTTTTGATGCATTATGGGAAATTTTAAGGAATACGTCTTCCAATGTTTTAACATGACGTTTAGGTTAAAATAAATTAAAATTTGCGTGAAGTCTCTTTAAAAACGAATTCAAGCTGGAAAAATGGGTTAGTATCGGAAGATTTTGACATATTTTCGTGATTAGGTCTAATTTCTAGTAAATTTTTTTTGCAGATCTTAAGGTAAAATTTTACTTTTATCGCTTATAGCTTTTGTGGCAGTAGTAGTAGTGGTAGTAGTATTTGAGACCAAAAGGCTGAACTCATAGGCTCGGAGGGCCCTTGCATTTTACCCCAGATCTTCTCTCAACTAACACCCCCACCTTCAGTCCACTCTAGTTGTAATCATTTCTTGATAAATATCGGGATCTCTCTCCATTGCAAGCACACCTTCTTCGCGTCCAGCGAATGCACATCTGTCCAGGTAATGAAGGAAGGTTTCAACCTCCTCCCCGCATCGCCGGCATTTAGGGCTCGTCTCAAATTCCATCAGGCTGGTATGTCTCCGTGGACAACAGTGCTCTGTAGTGACCCATACCATGGTACTCAGGACCCGCCTATTTCTCGCAGAAGTTATTCCGTTCTGGTTTTATCAAGCTCGGCAATAAAGTTCTGTTTGCATCTCTGAAAGTTTCTCCACTTTCTCCTTTGACCACTCTTGATTAGTCCACTCTCTTATTACCGCTCTTATTTGAGCCCACTTTTCTTAGTTGTCAGAATATTGTCACTGACCTTTTAACTGTATTTTCGACCTTAGCTCTGCAAAAAAGCTTGGAGTCCATTGGAACTCCCAGGTATTTCACCTCCCGCCCAAAATAATGATAAATGATTCTTTATACCTTTTTGGAGCTAGAAGCGCATTCAGGTTCCCTCTTTTCGTAAAAAAGATTAAGCTCGTTCTTGTCAGATTTTCCGTTCTCTCTCAGACCTTGTATCTTCCATTCTACAGGTCACCTGATTTCTTTCACATGCGAAATTAATTTATTACTCGTAGAGAACAACCAGTCCCTCAACAGCGTAAGCAAGCGAATAGATGCCTGCGACGGCAGCCACCTTAGATACCGTTCATAATGAGATACCACTGTTTCGGTGAGCATCCACCCCTGACATTGATGTTTATAACGCAGTCTCCCACGGTAGCACTGCCGCAGCGCCACTTCAGAGTGCTGTTCAGCCAGTCGATCAGTGCTGGCTCTACTCTACTTCTCTGATTTGGAGTGCATTGCAGATGGTCCTAGTTCTTTCCATATCAAAGAACAACGCCAGGCTGACCTCTCTGAAGTTTAGAGCCTTTTCAATAATTTGCACCACCACGTGGATGGCACTCTTTGGTAACCATATTGAATCTCGTGAAACAGAATGGCCTTCTTCTCCATAAGGTATCTATCGACCATCCCATCCCTTCGAGAGAATTCGTAAGAATAAGAAATAATGCTAAACTGATTGACACGTAGGGTTTGGTAACAGCGTAGTCACCTCTACCTAGTTTGAGGATGAATACATCTTTGGCAGATCGTCAGGCCTTTGGAATATAACTCAGAGCCAGATTTGTTTTGAACGGTTGCTAAATCCTCCTAGTTCTTTTAGAGTAAGGTCGGGAATATTCCGCAGGACCAGCTACTTTGTAAGGGTTAATTTCTGCTATAGCCCATGGTATACTCGCCGCCGCTTTCCAGTTCCTGCCGTTTTCCAGTCTACTCTGGGTGACGCTATCGCTACTTGATATGTGCATTCGTCCTCGCCCCTTCCTCTGTGGAAGTGTATCGAAGGCGCTCCTCGCTCAAAGATGCCCTCGTCCTGTCTAGCTTTCGCTTATAAGAATTTAGCAAGCATTGAGGCCTCAGCCATTTAACCCTGCGCTTGCGTGCCTGTCTGAGAGGGCAGGACCACGAAGGCTTTGACAATCTTTTCCGTAACCATACTTATCTCTCCGTAAATCTCCTCTTCGGATCTCATACGTCCTAAGGGTGGAGTCTCCAGCTGATTGTCGAGGGCGTACAATGTCTGGCTCAATCGGTTGACGCCGGAGGGCTGGAGTGTTGTTATGTTCCTTGAGCTCAGGTTTAATTATTCTATGATCTGACAAGTTTTTTTATATTTATTTGCTTCTGATTTGAAATAATTTGAAACTGCGAAAATGGTCCAGAATCGGAGAATTCGGACATTTCTCATGCAAAAAGTAGTAGTTTCTGTCGATTTTTTTTATTTTAAACATCAAAGTTTATAGCATTTGTGGTAAATACATTCAACATTTTGTTTGCAATTAGTCGGAATTTATCTCATTTTTATATTTTACCCAAATTATGTAGTTATCCCACATGATTATCATAACAATCATTAGGACTGAATAAGTATTATTTGTTAATTTTATTGTATTTATAAATTAGGACTTGATAGGATTCTCATACAGTTTTTGATGCTCTCTGAAGTTCTTACTTCTATTGTGTGGTTTTAAGCACACACCGTATTTTATTTTTCTAATTTCTTATTGTAACTTGTGATTTTATCAATAAAATATATAAGCACTTTTATATTCAGCAGCTTTTAGACTGTAAAAAATGACAGTTCAAAAAAAAAGAGTTTAAATACGATTTTAGGTGGTGTTATATCACAAAATTGTAATAAAACAGATTTGCTCACTTAATTGTTTACACTCGTGCGACATAGCGGCTTTATCGATTTCCATTTTCTTTATATACTTTGATATTTATTTATGATTTTGTTAATGTTTAGATTAATACCTGGGAAGCTCAAAAAGTGAATATAATTTTTTTTTTCAAAAAATGTGATGCAGTGTTTTTTCCATTTATATCCTCAATTATCAAGCCCAATATACCTATCCAAGTATCCATCTCTATATAACGGGCTGTTAATGTACCCTGTACCTGTACTGTACCTGTACCCTCTATAGGTATTAAATTTAGTAACCAATGCAATGGTTGTATGATATAATCTCAGTTATCTCTATTTGTAAAAGTCGAACTTTTTATATATCAGTTGGCCTTCCTAGAATTTGATTCCATATGAATCTGCTACGACGGCGACGCAAGAAGAAAAAGTTTATTTCACGATCATCATGCAAGAAGAACTGCGGCGTAAACTCAGTCAGCTCTTGGAATATCGAAAACGTCAATCAACCTGACAGTGCTAAGTGCACAGTTGTGTGTGTTTGTATGGCACAAACAATAAATATTTGTTCGGTTAGACTTATCTGAAGTTGGTGAACGGTGTTAAAAATTATTAGTTCATGGTATAAGTAAACAGAATCGAAAACTTATTACCTAAACGGTCGATTCGGATAGGCGCGTAGGCGAACGAAAAATAGAAACTTCTCATGTGTGTACTTATTTATTTGTCCGAATATACGATGCGATACGCCCGTTACGGGGCTTTGAAGGCAAGATAAGCCAAGTGGGTGTCAGATCTTGAATTCGGGCAGGCCACTTGATCGCACATCGTCTACCAATTCAAAATTCAACTTCTATCAAAGTTTTTATGGGCAATAGCATATTAGATGTGGTATGATCATATTGAAAGTACAAATAATTTTTAAGAATAATTTAAACCAACTCTGATTCCGAGGTATGACTGTAGAATATATATCCGTATTCAGGAAGCGAGGAAACGATAGTTATTTAGCCAATTTCTCGGACTAGGTTTCCATAAAAACCTAAATTATTTGGACCGAAATGTCGTAGTATACATATTAGACTCCAATATAATAAGAAAGAGTAATATCTGGCGATATATGTATTTAAATAATATGAAAAATAACTTTAGAAATATAAATTAAGAAGAGTTTTTCAATATATCTAACGCATGCTCATAAGAAGTCGATAAATTTCAATATTAATTAGTGAAGAAATCTTGTATTGGAATTGATTCACAATCGGAATATTTATTTGATGCAATTGACCAGCAGTTTATTTGAATAAATACAAGCCAATATCTAATAAAATGCATGGATTTGCAAATGGCAGAAGTATAAGAGACGGCAAAAGTGATTAACTGACAAAATGTAAGCCATAAGGCATACTCCTTGATCTGTCGAAGGCTTTTGATTACATCAAAAATCAACTATCTTCAATTAAAAATGAACGATAATAAAAACAGCTTAGAAAATATCTGGGGGCTGAATAAACAATATTACTAATACAAATGCCGCAAAATGCGTTAAAGTAATTAAAAATGATTATGACATTTTAATAATGAAAAGTATCTTTTAAAAATTTAAGAAAACTTTGAAATTTTCAAATTCTGTAAACGTTCCAGTAGTCAGTAGTATTGAGATATCCATATTTTTGGGAATATGAATCCAGGTAACGTCTTAGGCGACGCTAAAACTCTAATAATCTGAAAAATTTACTTGCATTTTTACATTCGTTCACAGTTAATGGAGTATTGAGGTTTGAAATTGATTCACAAGTAGTATTTGCCCTACGCAATAGACCAGCAGTTTATTTAAATAGATGCAAGACACTATTTGTTAAATCGTACGGATTTACTGTTGGCAGAAATCTTTAAGATATCAAACCACAACTGACAAAGTTTAAGCCATGAGGCAGATACAACAGAAATTAACTATTCTCATTTAAAATACTTGAATTAGAATAAAAATAGTTCAAAAAATCTCAAGGACTGAATTACTAATATAACTAATATGAGTCACCCAAATTGCGTTAAAGAGATTTTGAAATTAATGTGAAGCTGTAATATTGAAAATTCAGGGAAACTTTGATATTATCCATATTTTTCGTTATAAGAATTCAGGTCAAAAAAGCCTGAGGCCCTAAAAATAGGAATACTTCATTTACATATTTCCGTTCGTTAAAAATTAGTGGCGTCATCTTAGTTTGAATTTGATCCATAAATTTGTAGACCAGCAGTTTATTTACATAAAAACAAGGTAGTGTCTAAAAAAAGCGGCAGATATATTTAAAGGGGCAGAAGTAATCAAGATACAATAATATATTTAGTTGACAAAATGTATGATACGTACACATTCCTTGACCTCTTGAAGGCTTTTGACACAGGTAAATACTCGCTGTTAATAAGAGCTCTACAGTTATTGGAACGCGTACTTGCTTATAAATAGAAAAAACTTTTAAATGATGCACAATTAATCCTTATCCTATTTTTCAGGATCAATAATCATCACATTTCTCGTAAAAGCCATTTAGGGACGCCCTACATAACTATCAAGCCATAAACTCACGTCTTTAAAAAAATGAATCCGCTGAGTAAACCTGCCATATGGACCGCCTAATAAGCAACTAGCAAATAAGGTGTTACATATTTGGCACCCAACGCTTAAGGCTCGTTACAATGTTACATTTATTTTTTTTTTAAGTTTTTGTTCCAAAAGTTGAGTAATTAGTAAGTATGGAATCAATTTCGATATTGTTTTTATTCTTCCTGGAATTGATCTAACTTCTGGATTTATTATTTATATATTTTTTTCTTGTTGCGAAGCCTAAGCCAAAACGAGTTCCAAATTGCAACTTGGAAATTTTCGGATTTGTACCTGGAAGTTTGTGGCGCCATTAAATAAATATAACACCGGCATGTCAGCCACGGCCTAGTTTTGCACGCTTAGAAGACAGCCTACGCATCTAAAACTTTATTCGCTCTTAGTTTTTTGAATCCGAGTTCAAAATTAATAGGTAAAATTAGAAGCTAATAAAGAGCATGTCATATTACAAAACAATTCCAGACATCAAAGCGTTTGTCTTGGTCTTGGTAATTTCTAATACATATACACACAGACAAAAAGTTCCATACTCTTTTTTTTTTTTAATAAAAATATTTATTAGAAAGTATCTTTGGCATAATTGAGTTACTCTAAAATTATTTAAATGCAATCTTAAGGTCTCCTTAGCATGTTTATTCATGCTTCAGCTAAAATAAGTATGATGATACAAACCTTTAAAGTAGATAGCACACATGAAATAAGAAAAAAAAATTCATATGAACATGGGTCCGAAAACGCTTCCTCAGGTAGCTAGAACCCTTTGAGAATAGCCTTCATTAACTGGATTTCGTTTCATAGCTCCCTAACTACTTCAGCTACCACAATCAATTTTGGGACATAAATTACTATAAGTAAGTTCAATAATTCGAGCCTATTGCGCAATGCTAACTTTAACCGGGGACGTATGAACCACTGGGGTCATCATCATCATCATCATCAACAGCCTCCTTTAACGTCTATTGTTGAACATAGGCGTCCTCTAAAATTTTCCAGTTTTCTCTGTTCGGAGCAGTTGCGATCAAATTTGATGAGATCCTCTTTAGGTCGTCTTTCCAGCGAGTGGGGGGGTCTCGGCTTCGTTTGTTGGCTCTTGGTCTCCACTCAATGAGTTTTTTGTCCATCTTCTGTCCTCAAAACTTGCGACGTGGCCTGCCAATTTCCATTTTTGTTTTGCGATACCTTCTACGATATCATCCACCCCAGTTCTTTTGCGGATCACATTATTCCTTACTCGGTCTTTTACAGTCAATCCAAGCATGAATCTTTCCATTCGTCTCTGTGTTACTCTCAACTTTTCCGCAGATGCTTTGGTGAGAGTCAATGTCTCCGCACCATAGGTCAAGACTGGGAGGACACAGTGTTTGAATGCATTTCGTTTCAGGGATATTGGAATCTCAGCCTTAAACGCATCCCTTATCTCCCCAAATGCTACCCATCCCAAGGTTATTCGTCTCGTCAATTCGTTTTTTTGATTATCTCTGTGAATTCTCATCTCATGACCCAGGTACATGTACTTGTCCACTATTTCGATGTTATTATTGCCTATCTGTATTTATTCAGTGGGGATCATATTTGTCAACATTTTGGCTTTAGAGAAGTTCATCTTTAGGCCTACTTCTTGCGTTGAAATTTGAAGTTCTTATTAAGCATTTCTTTAGCTTCGCCCATACTGTCTGTTATTAGGACAATATCATCTGCGAAGCGAAGATTATTAAGACTTTCCCCATCGGTGTTTATTCCTTTACGCTCACAAGGCAGTTTTTAAAGGCGTATTCGAGAACTGTGATGAACAGCTTGGGTGACATAGCGTCACCCTGTCGGATTTCTCTTTTGATTTAAATTTTACTGGTGGTGGAGTGAAGATTTACGGTGGTCGTTGCGTTTTCGTATAGATTTTTAATAATTTCGCAACATCGGTGGTTAACTCTACTTTCTTGTACTGATCTCAAGATTGCAGGAAGTTCCACGGTGTCGAATGCCTTTTCGAAGTCTACAAACACCAACACTAAAGAACGGTTGTATTCATTACTCTTTTGTATGAGGGTTTTAAGACACTGAAGGTGATCGCTGTTACCGAATCCAGAGCGGAAAGCAGCCTGTTCCCGGGACTAGTAAAAGTCCAATTTAGCTTCTATTTGATTTATTATTTTGCGAGTATATAATTTGTCCAATTGATTGAGTAGACTTATTGGTCTGTAGTTCTCGAGGTCTGTTCTATCACCCATTTTATGTAGCAAGATCATAATTGAGTTGTTCCAGTTTTCGGGAATGTTATGACTCTGCAGACACAGATTGAACAGATTTTGAATTTTTTTAAATAATGTTGGCTCTCCTATTTTTATAGCTTCTGCGATTACATCACTTTCCCCTGGAGCTTTATGCCTTTTTTAATGCATTTTGGATTTCGTCTATGGAAACATCCGGAATATCTTCCGATCCTTGGTTTTGGACTTTTCTTTGTAGGTAGTCTGTTCGATTCACTATCTGTTGATTGTTATATAAACTTTCGTAGAACTTTTCGACTAATTCAATCAGCCTTTCTCGGTTGGTTGTGGCTTCTCTGGTTTCGTCCTTAAGTTTAAAGATTTCTATTTTGCCATTTGTAAATTTCCTTTTCATTACTTTCATGCTCTTATTGTCTACAATGGTCTGTGTGATTTCGTATTTTTTAAACTGCCTTAGATCCTTCCTGATGGCTTTGGAGGTGTCTCTATTGATTGTATTAATGGTTTGGAGATCAGTGTCTTTATCGCTTTTTAGTGATCTTCCCTGTTCCATTTTACGCTTTGTTTCTAGACTAAGTTTGTGCTCTTTTAGCTTTGTGGCACAAAATGTCTCTTGGGCTTCATTTACTGTATCTACTATTGTATCGTTTAGCGCGTTGATGTCGTTTGTTGTTGGTTTGCTGTTTAGTGATTTACTGATGTGACTTTCAAACTCTTTTTCATTTGTCGGAGGCGTCCATTTTTTTGTTCTTTCTCTGTTAATCATTTTTTGTCGCTCTTTTCTGGTACTGATTTGAATTTTGGCCCTCACCAGCCGAAGGTCGCTTGCCGTGGCAACACCTATTTAATACGGTAACATCATGGAAGATATGCTTTTGATCAGTGATGAAATAATCTATTTCGTTTAGTTTTGCCATCTGGACTCTTCCAAGTCCATCTTCTGTGGGCTTTCTTGCAAAAGAAGCTGTTAATCTGAAATAGATTTTTCTCCAGTAAGAAACTTACAAGAGTTTCTCCTCGTTCGTTCCTCCCAGAACTGCCAAATTCGCCAAGGACAACCTCCATCGGATCTGCCTTCATACCCACTTTAGCGTTAATGTCACCGCATATGATATTAAAATGTGTACGGTCTTCTGTGAGTGCTTTATTTATGTCGTCATAGAATCTTTCTATTTCTTCGTCGCTGTGAGTTGAGGTTGGTGCATATATTTCAACAATTTTTAAACAACGTCCCATTTGATCTGTTTTAGCTCCTGTTCCGTTTTAATGAGTTTCTCATCTGATAGTAGTGTTCTAGCATTAAAGGTTGCAACTTTCAGATTTATTATTTTGTTCAAAGATTGATTTGATTGATTTGATTTAATTACCAATCTATTGCCCTTTCCAGAATCCTTAGGGCTGCCTGATTTGTGGTCAGAGTGGGATTAAGAACGCTTAGCGCCACCCACCTGGGGTAACTCTGTTTCATAAATTGGCATCATTTTTTGTGGGTGGTCGGCCCTAATTGGCCATGTTGGCCAGAGGGGTTGGCGAATGATTTTAACAGCCGCTCCTAACATGGAGAACAGGCGCTGTTAGCAGCTGCCCACTCTGAGCCAGAAGCTGCATGGGAATCTTCTTAGCTTCACCCTCATCACTTCGAGACCTTACCAGCATGGGTGGCCCTACCAGTAGCTACGCTACCGCCGGCATCGTTACCTGGATAGTAGGTTTACTGAGCCTTCTCACCAACGACAAAGTTTTGATTCCCCCAGAGAGGGGCACTTGGCAAAATTTGACTCTATTCCTCTAAAGCTTCAAATTATTGTTATTCTTACATCAGATTACGATTTTGCTATACCTTTTACTTAAAAAAGGTGCTCTTGGTAAAAGTCGCTAAATGTTACCGTTTCTTTGGAAATTGGCTAAAAACAAGTTAAGATACACACTGTTGTCAAAGATTGTCAATAAAATGGTGTTACGGTTAAGACATGGAAGATTACATTTTCGCTGAATAAGCCGACATGCTTTTGATCTGTGGGGAAGTTCGATGTGATGGTAGAATCACTTCTCGACTATATGAAGAGGGGATTCCTGAAAGGCAAATTCTAGCTCACAGTGGATAATGGCGCGCAAAGACCTTGCGAACCCCGGATTTTGAGGAAGAAATGCTTAGGCTATTTGAAAATAATCCTTCTATTAGTACTCGAACAGCCGCACAAGCCATGAATGTAAATAATATGGTAGGTTTTTCATGATCAGCTTCTTCGCCCCTACCATCTTCAAAATGTGCAAGCATTGGGACCAAATGATTTTATGTCCCACGTAGAATTTTGCCACCGGTTTCTTGACCGGTGTACAGATGAACAATTTCCGAAATATGTACTTTCTACTGATGATGGTGTGTTTACAAGAGAGGGCATTTTTATCTTATCATATTTTTAGCCAATTTACAAAGAAGCGGTGACATTTAGCGACTTTTACCGAGAGTACCCTTTTTATGTAAAAGGCATAGCAAAATCATAATCTGATATCAGAACGTCAAGAAATTGAAGTCTTAAGAGAAATTGAGTCAAAATTACCGAAGTGCCCCGTGGTTCGCACGGCCCTGGTTAAAGTTAGCATTGCCCAATAGGCTCAAGTAATTGAATTTACTAACAGTAATTTATGTTCCAAAATTAGTTGTGGTAGCTGAAGTAGCTACGGAGCTATAAAACGAAATCAAGTTTATGAAGGCCATTTTGAAAGGGCCCTAGCTGCCTGAGGAAGCGATTTCGGACCCATGTGCATGTGCATATCAACTTTTTTTCTTATCTCATGTGTACTATCTACTACTGGTCACATTAACATCCTGTATATGTAAACGAACTAGCGTTTACTATCCGCCTTGCAGATCAAATTAGAATTTTTGGATTGGTGCGAATGCTGCTCATTGGTTATCGACCTATTAAATCCTACGTATTAACGACGGCGTTCGAACACCTTGTAAACGCGGACGTATTTTTTACGATCGATTATAAGCCAGTGGTACAAATTAAATAAACGGTAGGAGTTCTAATTAACGGACATTTTACCGTGTTAATGCCTCTCTTAACTTTGAAAAATTATTAGCAATTAAATCGACTTTACCGCAACGAAGTCATTAAATTTCATGGCGATCTTGGTACTTAACGCCCTTAGAGTAACAATAGTTAGCTGTTTATCCACCAATTATTCATTTTTTTTAAATATTGCATCTATATAGTGACGGTTGGTTCCAAATTGGAAATCTAATGAAGTTTGAGAACATCTATTGGAGTATTCGTTATGTACAGGGTGGCCTGTTTATTATGAGATGACACCTTATCTTTGAATCTACGGGGCTTATCAAAAAAAAGGTTAGTACAAAAGTTGTTTGGATCTACATAAGTTTTTAAATTATTATATTTTTATATATACAAGGTGTTCGTATTTTCATGGGCAAGTATCAACTTTCTAATTTTAAAAAGAATACTCTGTATATTAAGGCATTTTTCAATTCCTCAGAAAATTCTAGATATTATATTATTATATATCGACGGCGTCACGGTAAAAAGGCATAAGCGCCATTCATATTTTTTTCCAGGAGACAAGAAAAACACATATCATCCATATTATATTGCTTTTTGCCGTATTTTTTTACGTTACTGCATTGTAGGACCTAGTGTTTTTTAACCTATTTTCCAGCTTTAAATATTATGCAAGTCTTAATTAGTTATTTTGAATTTTGACTTTTACGCCTTTTCTTTATTTTTCTTTGGCGTTTACGACTTTATGAAATGCGTTTAAGTCTTTTATCTCATTACCATTTCTATTATAACCCGTCGGTTAGTTCCACTTACGCCTTTTATTTTTATAGAAAGATATCAAAAACGGTGAATGCGTCTTTTAAATTTTTAATGCAAAACTCTTAACCGAATAGTAATATAAACCTCTTAACATAAAATCAAAGTTTCTTATTTAGTAAATAATACTTAATTTAAAATACATGTTTAAAAAATATTTAAATTAAAACATATGCTTAAACGAAACATTATGGTGCCAAAGAATAAAAATATAGTTAGCCATTAAGTTGGTCAAAAAATAAGACAAGATTACTAATTTAACTATAAAATAAAAAAATAATAATAAAAGTTAACAAAACATTCTGTCTTAACTTTACTTAAATCTAATTTTTTGCTAAATGAACAAAACCCAAATCTATATCGTAAAAAAGGTTTTGCAACAGTATGCACAACGTACATTCAAATCCATAAAAAACTACTTAAAATGAGATTGAATATAAAAAAATATGAACATAAAATATATTTTTAGAAATATTGTTAATGCAAAATATCTAAGTTCTTTAAAGCATGCATGCTTTTATTTAAAAATGAAATCAAACTCTTAAATAATTAGAGACAAACCAATTCTTAATTATTTTACTTAGATACAATCTTTGCGATCAGGGGTTTAAGAAGCTAGAAAAGATTAATTTATTTAAATATGTAAATAACAATAAGGTCGTTTTAAAAATTAGTTAATCTATTACTGAACATTGTCTTCTATATCACTTTCTGGTAAAACATCAGGTACCGTATTATTTGCACTGAGAGCCAAATACTCAGCATGATATTGTTTTTTTATCTTAAGACTTTCACAAAGATCTAAAAGATTTTTCAATTTCTCTTTATTGATAGGTAATTCCGACTTGTACGCTCTAGGAATGCTCTCTTTCGTCTCCCTATCCATTGAATTTCGTGAGCTGTTTCGATGTCATATCCAGTAAAGACAATAAAATATGGGTTGGTATTTTTTAAAAACCTAGCTCTCGTAATATCGCTTATCCTAATTTCTAGTCCGTGGGCTGTCTTAAGTTTTTTGGGAACTGCAAGCGACTTCAAATCTAAAATGTCTCCATAGTGAACTGGAATTACTTCATAAGGCTTTGGTCGCCGTCTTGCGTTTCTGATTATTGTTACCCATTCTGATGGTGCTTCGATATTCATATTTGAAATATATTTTTCAATTACTCCATGGACACTGTCTACAGGCATATAGGTATGGCCCGCTACCAAATAAGTTACTGTTATCTCTTTTACCGATTTGGAGTGCTTCAAAAAATAATGGAACATTGACAAAACATATTTATTTTTGTTTTGGCCTGGACAATTGTCGCAAAAGAGTGACACCGATTTATAATCGCCATCATTATCCAGCTTAGTAAGATAGAAATATAAATTGCTGCATATTTCGTTGACACCTCTTTTTCCGTCTTTCTCACTCCAGACATAACAGAATGCATTTTTCGATTTACTTTCATATACAGTAAAATTATACACTGCAAATTTCCTACTAAATCCAAACATCATGCTAGGGCCGTGAGGTGTCGCCAGGACCTTTTGCAGATCAAAAGAGATTACAATGAAGCCATCTTTATCAGATTTATTCTGTTCCGCCAAGAAGAGTTGTTTAGCACTGTCTTTGTCCTTTTGGTGTTTAAGGAATTTATTACGATCATTCTCTGTTTTTTGGTTATCGGGGATATTTTCAAATCGTACACAGGTAGCACATTTATCTTTTCTCGGGATATGAATACCAATGTTATAATCTCTCTTGAAAAATTTCTAAATGCTGGAAATTTTCAAGGGTACGTAGTTGTTTTCTTGCATTTTTAAAGAATACATTCTATAAAGGTTAGCAATACTTTTAGTTTCCGATGGTAAATACAATTTGGTACTCGATCCTCGACAATAATGCGAGGGGACAGCAGGGAGCCTTTCAATAAAGTCTCTAAAGGCCATCATTTGTTCTGGGCTAACTTGATGTTTTGGTTCATGCTTCCCTCTTTTCTCTCGATTTACTTCAATTTTCCCTTTTAGGGCATACCTTACCAATTTCTGGGTAATATTTAAAGTGCTCTTGAAAAACTGTAAGCATACACGATTCTGTACACCATCTTTCATAAGAAAATATTGGTAGGTCAAATCGCGACGCGAGTCACCATAAACTCTTTTTATCTTTACAGGTATTACGTTTACACAGCCATTGATGAATTTTTTTTTCTACGTTACCTAATAATTTCCAAAATTGAGTAAAAATATTACTTCTTTCTTCTTCAGTGAAGCTGTTACATCGATTTATACACGCTTTATTAAGACATGGATTGGGAAGAACGGGTTTTTTCCCAACAACTTCATTTTTATAATTGAGGTATCTTTTCCCTGAATTTCTTCGTTTTCTGTTACGTTCTAAGTTGGTCTTCTTTTTTTTTCGTTTTTGACCTCTATTTAAGTCTAAGTTTAAGCTGTCAGAAGAATCGCTGGTAGAACTTTCACTGGAACTTGGAATGGTGTCATTAGCACGGTAAGCGGAGTCTGAATTATCGGCTGATTTAGATTCATAATTAGCAACATCGTTATGGGATGTCTGAACATTATTTTGATCTGGCTCATCGCCGATTTTATAATTATTATTGTTAGATATAGGTACGTCCTGTTTATAACTATCTTCACTATCTGAGTAGTTGACAAGCTTTTTATCCCAGGTTGATATTAGATCAGTCTTTTTGGTAATATCAGTCTCATGAAAGGTACAAGACATTACATTGGAGTCAGTTATAGTTATTATGTCATTATTTGTATCTATTTGTTGAGTATTTTGTCCTAATATTAAACTATTATTGTAGCTATTAAAGGGTGGTAGTTCCTGCAATACTTCTTCTACAAACTCTGGCTCTAAAAGAGCATCATCCCTTAATACCTCTGTAAGTAGGTCATTATCGATAATGTTATTCTCATTCTCTTTGGGAAGATTTTGTAAAGCTAAATCACGAATTTTTTGCCCCCGGGACAACATCTAAAAAGAATAGAAAAACAGGGCGTAAGCGACATAATAAAACCCAAATTTTAAGCAACAATTATAACTAGTAAAAAATATGTTTTGATCCGAAACAATTTTTTTTCTAATATTAGCGATACCTTTTATCTAGATTATGTTTTTTTTTTCGACTAGATCTAGCATTAATTATCTTAAGCGAAGTTGAATAATGCATTGTATTCACATAAGCTGATGGCGCTTAAGTCAACAAAATAAAAAATTATAAAAAGGCGTAACCGACAATAACAATAAAAGCAAGTTTTTACTATGTGAAACGGATTTTTAAAATGAAAAATCTATCTAGATTACTAAATCACATTAAAAACAATACAATTTGTTTATTAGCTACATACCTTTGAATAGGCAAATAGATTTTTTTCACTGCCGGGCGTAACGTAACCTACCACTATGAATGTCAGGCGCTTACTGATTCTTGCGTCTAGTCTTGCAAGAAGCAGTATTGGCGGTTAGAAACTGGGTAGCTCGTTTTAATCGCGTTGCGAATTTTCGTCGGCTAAGCCGTTTTGCACAGTTATGCGCATTTATTAGTACTATATACTTTTACATAAATCTCATTTTCCAGCATTTTGGCGCTTACGTCTTTTTGTCGTGACGCCGTCGATATTATAATAATCTATACCTAAATCCAACCGTTTTCAGATTAATGCAGATCTGAATATAACTATCAATTTCTCCTATTGAAAGCCTTTATTATTTAATTGGAGTTAGTTTCCTTATAGAAGGAAATCTACTTTAGTAGACTGTGTTGGCATTTTTATAATGAATAAATACAGGGTGATCAAAAACTAACATTGCAAATTTAAATGGAAAAATTGTTAAAAGTAATTTTTTTAAGTTTAACATTTCTCAATTGTAAAAATGCTATACGGCTTTTAAGTTTTGTTACTAGTTGGCCATGACGCTTGACGGCGAGGCGTGGCGAAAAAAAACAACAATCGAGCACTACAGAAATGACACCATTGTCGTCTGACAATATTTATTACCCCAGCCGGAATGATTAAGTTATTAACCTTTCGTCGGGTGTAGCTGCAGCAGCAGATTCAACAGTCTTTCTTTTGCATCGTATATGGTAACCTATAGTGTTAAAATCCCCAGCGCATAGGTATCCTCATATTCTAGGATAAAAACTCTCTCGAAAATGTGAAAATATCGATTTCTAGGTCAAAAAAAATAAGGTTTTCATTCAAAAAGCGTTTGTTTTAGGAAAACAATTATTCGACGGGAATCTTTGCTGAAAATTTCCTTAGAAGACACTCTGGAAGTGACGATGCATTTTACACAGGGTGAACTAGTTGCATTTAAAATTATCGTAATTTCCAGTTTTGACACGACACTTTATTTACTACTGAAGAACCGAATAATCTGAGGCAACCAAACTTTTGCACATTCAAGAGGAAGGATATGAGCAGCAGGTCCAAAAAAATTGCATTGATCCGATCAAAAATGCCGAATTGGTGATGTTTTTAAATTTTCAGTTTAAAAAATCTATTTTAAGCGGACGTGCCACGTGCCAGCGAACGCATAGTTATTTTCAAGAGATCTGTCTCAGAATTCTAAACCTCTTGATATCTGCTATAAAAGCATTCTATAATAATTTTCCGTTCTAAATCGCGAAATAGAAGAAAACTGAGGTTAATTCAATGCTGAAAATCGAGAAAAAATCCAATATTCCCTGAAGTTATTAGGTTGAAAGATGTAGATGTGATTTTATTGCTTGCGGTTGAATGTGGAAATATGGGTCAAGATCGAAAAATGTGGAAATGTTTTATTTATTTATTTATTGACTTGACAGACGAACGTGGCATCACGGCGACTATAGCCAAGGAAAAAAGTAAACATGCTCGCCAAAATATTTTCATCGCAGTCTACCTTAGACGTCCCCCAAGGCGGCATTCAAGGCTCTTCCCACCATATCGAAACTCATGGCAGAAGTCACGTTTCATCACGTGATATTCGTAAAATCCTCAAAGAACTAGATACGCAAAAGGCATCAGGACCGGATGGAATACCTGTCATCGTGTTAAAGAACTGTGCCAACGAACCAACATCCGTTTTTTGCAGGCTTATTCTCTGTCTTACCGAAAAGGGATTTACTCATCTTCTCGGAAAGTCGCTTGAGTGCAACCTGTTCCAAAAAAAGGCAAGAAAACCACGCCCTCAAACTATCGCCCAATTGCCTTGCTTCCAATAACCTCTAAAGTCAGGGAACGTGTAGTCAATCAGCAACTACTCAAATACCTCGAGAACAACAGAATAATCAGCGATAATCATTACGGCTTTCGCAGAGAGAGATCGACAGGAGATATATTGGCCTATGTCGCTCATATTATATGGATTATGGCAATTGAGAACTACGGAGAGTCTCGAGCGATTGCGTTGGATATTTCGAAGGCATGGATTGCTCAACAAACTACCGCCTTTGGACTGCCGGCCTCTGTCTGCAGCTGGCTTGCCAGTTTCCTTAAGAACCGATCTCTGTACGTTGCAGTTGATGGACACATCTCAGACACATTCACCATCAGGAGCAGATTACTGCAATTAAGCAAGACTTGGAGAAAGCTCAAACTTGGGTCGACAGAAATTTGGTCCAGTTCAATGCAGCATAGATCCAAGCAGCCACGTTTATCAAGAGGGTCAATACGGCGGGCCCTGGCATCATTATGTCAGGATCGACCATTCCTTCATCCTCGTCAATCGGACTACTGGGTATCTCGGTTAACAGCAATATGGCCTGGCATGACCACGTTGCTAACATTGCAAAATCAGCTTCCCAAAAACTTGGTGCGCTATTTCGCAACAAAAAACTGTATACACCGCAGCAGTTGCTCTTTCTCTACAAAGCGCAAATAAGACCATGCTTAGAATATTGCTTACACATCTAGAATGCCGCACCAAAGTACACTCTAAAGCTGCTGGATTCCATTCAGAAGAGAGCTGTTCGTCTCGTCGGCATCCAGGAATTGACTCGGAATTTGGATAGTCTGGAACACCGTAGACATGTGGCCGAGATAATTCTGAAACTTTAGAAAATAATCAAAGTATATCTCAACTCGTTTTAAATAAAATAGTTCAACAATCAATTTCAAGAGCTTCTAGTAATAATTTAAGTACATCTTCTGCTACTCAGAGCATATTAAATAATAGAAACTTAATCTTAGATGATATTCCAGAAAATCCTGAAATGGCTTTTAGGCCTGAATACCTAAAATGCGTACCCGAATTTGACGGAAATCCTAATGATTTAAACCGTTATTTATCAATTTGTGAATCGTTAATTAATAATTTTTATCATATTAATAATCCAGGTGATTTTCAAAATACTTACTTGCTAAATAGCTTAATTGGTAAACTAAGTGGCACTGCAAAAATTGTAGTAAACATACAAAATGCCGCTACATGGGATGATTTAAAAAATACACTCAGACGAAACTTTGCAGATCAAAGAAATGAATCGTATTTGAATAGGGATCTAGTTATGTTAAGGCAGCATCCAAATGAACAACCCAGTCAATTTTACGACCGGGTTCTCCAAATTTTAAATTTACTTTGTTCGTATATTGACGTTCATACGCAAGAAGGAAAAATTTTAAAGAAAGCTTTATATAACGAACTTGCTTTAAAAACGTTTCTTTCCGGGTTAAAAGAACCTTTGGGCACAATAATTACGACGCATGCGCCCTAGTACCTTAACGGAAGCTTTGCAATTTGTAATTCATGAAAATAACACCCATTATTTTCAGAATTTGACAAAACCAATAACTCAGCACCCTAAAAATAACTTAAGACAGCCCCAACAAACTAATCCTAAAAACTTTCATTATCCTCCACCTTACCAACCAAACCACAGTTTTTCTAATTTTAATTCCCATACATCAAATAACTTATTTGCACCAAGGCCCAACTACTCAAGATTTCCATCACGCCAATAAACATAAGGCCGAATTTCAATAACACCCCACGAAAATTTCTCACAAATTCAGCAGTATTCGGAAGACCTAATCAAACAAACGTTTTTAGGCCTAACCAACATAAAAATTTCCCAAAACCACAACCAATGAGCGTTTGTACTTCTGGTCCTGGACCAAGACAACCCAAAAACATGCCTAGATATCAACCGCCAACATTTCAAGCTCAACCAAAATTTGCATTCGAAGAATTATATAATGCTGAAATGCAAAACAGCCCAAATTATGATCAACATTATCAATATTATTCGCATGAACCAGGTAATGACCAGGAAGAAATTATCGAAGACCTTTCTCCTAATTACCCTATCTATCCGTCGAACATTACCAATGAACCATATGAAACCGACTTTTCATCTTTGCAAATCCAAGGTGATGAATCAACGGATCCAATTGGAGAAGATATAAATTTTCCATTAGCAACCCCGTACGACAACCTGACTTAGTTATTTCATTAAACACGACACACTCTAGTGAATTGTCATATATTACTTTTCCACAACACGACATAAAGCTGCTAATCGATTCCGGTTCAACTAAATCATTTCTAAACCCAAATTTGGTAAAGAAATTCTTCCCAAATTCCATACGCGAGGACCCATTTGTCGTCAGCACAGTTTTCCAAAAATCGGCTCATAGACACAGCGCATCGATAGCTGCTTCCAAAATTTTCAATTTGCCAAAGCCTCAAACACTAAAATTTTATCTTTTTAAATTCCACAATATATTTGATGGCCTTTTAGGTTTAGATAACCTAAAATTACTTGAGGCAAATATCGATTTTAAAACAGGATTTTTAGTAACACCTTTCGCGAAAATAAAATTAAAATTTCTTGAGACTCAATCGGAACTTAATTGCGTGACTGTAGACCCGCGCAGTCAGCAAGTCATAAAAGTAAAAACGTCTATCGAAAATGGAGAAATAGTTATTCCGCATCAAAAAATTCATAACTGCGAGATACCTGAATGCTTAAGCATTGCAAAAAATGGACATGCAATTACAACAATTTTAAATAATTCTTGTAATACTATTAGTCTAGACTTCTCAGAGCCACTTATGACTGAGAGATTTAATCGGAAGCAACTCCAAAACATTGATCTTAATCACTTTGGTGATTCATCTCCATCTCAACTAGACTTATCCAATATTCGTTTGGACCACTTAAATTCAAAGGAACGAAGAACAATTTTAAGCCTACGTAAGGAATTTGCAGACGTTTTCTATCAAGAGGATACTCCTTTAACATTTACTACAAATATGAAACATCATATCCGAACCACAGATGAGATACCTGTGTACACAAAAGCTTATAGGTATCCATTCATCCATAAAAAAGAAGTAGAAGCCCAGATTAAGAAGCTGCTTAACCAAAACATAATTAGACCATCAAATAGCCCATGGTCAAGCCCTATCTGGGTTGTACCAAAAAAGATGGACGCATCAGGCCAACAAAAGTGGAAAGTTGTAGTGGACTACAGGAAGCTAAATGAGAAGACCATAGATGACAAGTTTCCACTACCAAATATCACCGATCTACTTGACAAATTGGGTAAGTGCCAATACTTCACCACATTGGATTTGGCCTCTGGATTCCACCAGATAGAAATGAATACGGAAGATGTTCCGAAAACAGCGTTCAATACAGAGAACGGGCACTATGAATATTTGCGCATGCCCTTTGGGCTGAAAAATGCGCCGGCAACTTTCCAAAGAATTATGGAATCGATTTTGAAAGGTATACAGAACGAGAAATGCCTAGTGTATCTCGACAATATAATCGTTTTTTCAACATCATTACAAGAACATGTAGAGAACTTAAAACAAGTTTTTAAACGACTGAGAGACCCTAATTTTAAGATACAACTGGATAAGAGCAAAAATCGAGCACAATCAGGAATTTGTTGATTGTTTCGAAAGTTGTAAAAATTTGCTCATAAACGAGCCTATTTTGCAATACCCTGATTTCTCAAAGGAATTCAATTTAACAACAGATGAAAGCAATGTGGCACTAGGAGCCCTATTAAGCCAAGGTCCAATAGGAAAAGACCTGCCTGTGGCATTTGCTTCCCGAACTTTGAATGATTCCGAGCGAAATTATTCAACCATCGAGAAGGAATGTTTATGCTTGGTATGGGCAACTAAATATTTTAGGCCTTGCCTTTATGGCCGAAAATTTAAAATTATCACGGATCACAAACCCCTACAGTGGTTGTTTAATTTAAAAGACCCAAGTTCAAAGCTTATGCGTTGGCGTATCAAGCTTGAAGAATATGACTATTCAGTGATATATAAAAAAGGAAAAGCCAATATTAACGTGGACGCGCTATCGCGCATTGAATTGCACGTTAAGGAAGATCAGGATTTTCACTTAAAAAATACATCGAAGATTTTAACAATCAGTTAGCACAAGAAAACGAGAACAATGATCCATCGACCTCACGACAACCGGACGCCCATGTGTGCAAGACGATAATATAGACCAAATGTCTATACTAGTTCATCCCGACGAAGAGCAACAATATATCCCCAATATAGACGACGAAGACGGCAACAATGTACACTCTAATAATGACCAAAATCCTATAGTCGGAATTCCTATTCTGGACACACCTGTTAATTACGGAGCCAATCAAATAATTATTTCACAAGTTTTGCATTCGCCTGCAAAACGCCGAATAACTGTTCAGTTAAGTCAAAACGAATTCGAAACGGATATTTTAAATTTTATCAAACAAAATGTAATACCGGGAAAACTGTATTACTTGTATTTCGAAATTCAAGATGTTTATGAACCATTTTGCGAAGTAGTGAGGATGTACTTAGATGGCCTTCCTTACAGTTCAAACGATGTCTTAAAAAATTAATCGATATAACAAATAAAAACGATATTCTCGAAATTATACAGAATTATCATGAAAGTAATAGCAATCATAGAGGCATCGATGAAACCGAAGGAAAAATAAAAGAAATATACTATTGGCCGAATTTGAAGGATTCAATTCAAACGTATATTAATCAATGCGAAATATGTATAAGAACAAAGTATGATCGACACCCGGTTAATATAGAAATGAACGTTACTCCAGCCGCTACAAAGTACTTTGAAATAATACATCTTGATACATATACCTTAGAACAATCGAAATTCGTAACAATTTTAGACAGTTTTTCAAAGTACGCCCAAGCTTACGTTCTTAAGTCCCTTGATTATGGCACTGAATTTAAAAATGCTGTAATTACCGAACTTCTTCAACTGCATAAAATAAAGATTCATTTTGCATCTCCCAACCACCCACAATCTAATGGAGCAATAGAACGCCTCCATTCTACTATTGCTGAGCATGTTAAACTCTTAAATGCCCAGAACTTTAATAAATGCCCAATCAGCAAAAAAATAACTTACGCTATTATGGCTTATAATCATTCTATTCATTCAACAACGAAAATGAAGCCAATAGATGTTATTAACGGACATATAACTTCCGATGACCCATTTGATTTGAATTTAGAACAATTTATATTGTCAGACTATATAAACGATCATAAAAGCAAGTCAAAAATCCTTTATTCAAAAATAAACGAAAAACTTATCCAAAATAAAGAAAAACTTGTGAATATTGAATGCTTTATTGTTAACAATAAAATTACATATTTATTATACATTCCAATAACAATAAATGAAAACTTTGAACTTTTCCACTTATACTCAGCACCTATCTTCTCGCAGGGTCGGTTTAAGGTTGTTTTACCGCGTAGTAAATTTCTTATAAAAAATAAATCACACTATACATATCGAGACCTGCCCTGTCGAAGAATCTCACCTCAGCTCTACTTGTGTGACAAAGAAGTACTTAAGGAGATTCACCAAGATAGCCCTTGCTCAGTGAGCCTGCTGTCCTCCACAGAAGACACCACTACCTGCGACCACGTCGAACTGTACATCAGTCAGCCGATAATCAACCGTTTATGCACCTCTGACCAATGGTTGTTTGTCCTACCTAAAGAAGTAATCGCAAAACTCGAATGTTTTGTACAATCTGAAAACCTGAAGCTTTTCGGGACATACATGGCCAATATTTCCCTAGGATGTCAAGTGTCTGTCAATGATCTCATCATTATCAATGATAAAAGAACTGTCAACAACAGTTTGCAGCCAATGTTATTCCCTGATCTAGGAGAAAGTCCGAGTTTAATGCCCTTATTAAACTTAAGCCTCCAACTAGACGACATAAATCTCGACAGTCTACAAGAAGTAAGAAACCAAATAATCGAAAACAAGTCCCGCCTGGAATCCATCCCAATTACTACAAAGCCTTCCCTTTGGACACTTCTGGTTTACTTGCTGCTGTTCCGTGGCTGCAGCTACCTAATCTATAAGAAGATAACCCAGAAATCCTGTGCCAAAAGAAGAAGTAGGAAAGAAAACGATGCTATGGAAGACATTACCCTACAGCCCATTCAACTACCCTGACGATATAGTTGAATCCGAGGGTGGAGGAGTTACATCGCCGTTCCTTCCCATAATGAAGACGAGATGCTGACCATGCATTTTACCTTATATATATATAAATTAATTTTTCATTGTAAAAGGCAGTTAATAAAGTATATTGTCGCAGACATTGTTGTACCAAATTTAGAAGTTAGTTTTTAAAAAGGAGTTGGCCTATCGGTATTAGTTAACTCATAATTCTCATAATTATTATTCAGTAAGTGTTTTTATAAATAAGTATCTTGATATTGTGAATTACTACAATGCATAAACTACTAAGTGAATATTATCCTCTCCTATGTTTGAAATTGAATTTGGAAAATATAATGTAAACATCCAAGACAAATTATAAACAACGCGAGCGGTCGACGCAAGCGTTTATAAACCTTAAACGTGCAACGATTTGCACCTTTTATTATGTAAATACTTAAACGAACCATTAGTTCGGCAGACTCTATTTCTCACCCAAACCAGTTCCTTGCAGGTTCTAACCTTCAACCTTATTTCCTTCCAAAACCCGTGTTTCGATGCACACATTTGCGCAAACTCGGCTTGTTCGTCTAAAGTAGTAAAAGTCATCTAAGGAAAGTAATCTCAAAGTAGAATCTGTCAAGTAGTTAGAGTGTAAACTCATGAGTGGAATTAAGTCAAAGCTAACTGTAAATAAATAACTGTTAAAAAACGACTGTATTATAAAACAGGGACCAAGGACCTATAAACAATTTAAAACTATACCTCAATCGAGAAGGCATATCCACCTTAGTAATCGGGTACAGTGAAAATTTACCAAGTCGTTGACCAATAGACATTTTTATTGTTTTTAACTGAAGTGCCTTCTTTATCATCTATTCTCACCTGATTTAGATCGATCCCTAATCTGAGCTACATAACCTGCACGCCATCCAAGACGTGGCGTCACGAAATATAGTTCGCAATCCATCACAAAGCAACTAAACTATACCTTCAAATTCAAGACATGCAGCTGCCATTATCGAGTTGCTCGCATTTAGTTTTTTAGTCTTCTCGCAAGAGATGTTGTTTTTATTCGTGACAATATATTTTTAATATCATTATCTATGCTGTAGAAGACAGAGCAGCTACCAATACTACCATTGTTGGGGCAGGCATGAAAAAAACCATAGGCCATCGACGAGTCTTAAGTTGCAAATTTTTCGTCCAGTGCATTGGCGCTGTTGTAAAAAAGGATGATACATATTATGCTTTATTTAATATTCTCATTCTCCCCATTGTGATGATGCATGGTTGACACAAGAATAACTGCTTTCCCTTGTGTAGGGACATATGGCACCATGATAGTTGCGAGGATTTGATAGGATGCTTTCAGCCTGTAAAAGCTGTCGTGTAATTTGCATTTTTTTCAATGTTAAATCATATTCTTGAAGTTCTTCAAATGAGCAAGGGAAGAATACCAGTTGGCCACAATAATATTGCGATTCGTATTTTTGATGGATTCTATCAAAGGAAGTATGGCTTGCGATGGCCGAGATAATTTCATATTTGGCAGAGAAGATTTTTTCAAATTGATTTCCTTTCGTGCGTCATATAATGAGTCTCTGAATCAACTAAAATATGTAACTTCAATTCATATTAGGCAAATTTGTTTGGGACATACATCTGACAAAAGCACCGACCACTAAGTAGCCCCAATATTTCATCAATTGTGTGGTGTTATCCAGGACTGAAATAAAATTTTTGAAGATATTTTCAGAGGTTGCAAGTTTGCTATTTTGGATCCGGTGTGTTCTAGTAGAGGCATCTTCTAACCGCAAACAAACCAATAAGAAAGAAAATTGTACAAGATACATTATACATCCGAAATTATCTCTGCATGGCAGTCCAATCGTTAGCTCATAATTATTTGAGTTCTTCGTGGTTGGATTTGAAAAGTCCTTGGAAGTATAAAAGCATTTCCTATAAAGACGCGAAACTCACAAGTATCTATGTTTTCGATAAAAGTAGAACGAAATGTTTGGATTAGTTTGGGTTAGTCGGTAATGTTTCCTTACAGTAAATATTTTATGACGTTGTTTCGTATCATCAATTTTTTGATTTCTGAGGCAGACAATTATTTCTATCCTAGCCTTTGTGAAAAGTAAGTTCCGGACACAAAGTGTGGTTTTGAGGAAGCTTACGCTGTATGGATCCTCTTTGGTTCGTCTTATTATTGTTCCGTGGGGGTTTGTTACGTGGTGCTTTAGTCCATTTTAGTATTATTTTTCCATAGTAATGTTTAATTTGCACTTGAAATTGATCTCCATTAACATCCATCATCCGAGCCTCGTCTTCCGATCCATTTTCTTCCATAACGTCACAGGTCACTGAATATTTCTTCGTTTTCGTCTTCAGAATCACTTTGTTGGGCGCTGTCCAAAATTTGCTTTAATATGTTCCTTCTATCATCTGCAATTGCAGTTGCTTGAACTTCATTATTATCTTCTTCTCGGTCGTCAGATCCCTCTCAAAATTCATCATTGTTTACTATTTGATGCATTTTTGGCGGCCTGTTCTCCCATTTATTACCTACTTGCGTCTGTTAGTAATGACAGGCGTTATAACCAATTGCAATATGTGATTTTTGTGAGAGAAACTATGAGACCGTAGCTGGTATTCACCAAAATATGACGCTCGAAAAAATAGCAGTATATCAACTTCTTAAAAAAAAAAAAACGTCTTTACGTGCACTGGCTCTATAACGGCATTCCCTCTACAAATTCTTCGAAATATATGAACACAAATAAATGCTGGGGACCCAGGGACACCGATAGTATAGTACTTGCGGGTCAAAGTCAAACCCCTACGTTTTTCAAAAAAAATATTTAGTTCTCGGTCATGTTCCTCTAGGACAAATGTTTCTCTCTTTTAGGACACAAGTCGAAGGCAAATTAGCATTTAAAATATTTAGTTAAATAATACTTATTGAAGCTTCTCAATTAAATAATCGTAAAGAAGGTCATGAGTTTGAAATTTTAAAGTTGTTGGAATAATATGGTTTGAGTACTCCCTGAGCGCCTAGTATATTAATTTCAAACCGCGCTTCCCTATTTGTTGCAGTTTTTAAGGTGGTAATCCCACTGAACGTTGATATCTTAGATTTCCAACAAAGCCTTATATAACTTTATTATTTAAAGTTATTCTCTCTTAAATGAAAGCCCTGCCGGTACATATAAAATTAACCATTAAAATCTTGTACGTCCTAAATTTTAGAGTTTAGTAGACTGAAGCTGATCGTGTCGCAACCTACGTGGCCGATTAACGTATACGCCCAATTTCGACGTTCGGACACAGCTAAAACGTTTTTAAGGTTTTTAAGAATCGGTCATATTTTTTCTCGCACGGGACCACACACGGGTTCTAAGCAAACCATAGAAGAGATAGGAACCTGTAAATGGTGCGGCGGACATGAACGACTTTAAGAGGAACCTGGAACCATAAAGTCAACGGTTCCGATTGGGGAGTTTTCGCTCGGCGACGATGACAAAACGGTAACGCTATTGTGCTGTCATTCAAAAAATACCAGTGCGTAATTTAATGTATTAATGTATGTCTATCTATTATGCATCATTATTTAACAGTTCAGGGCTTGAAAGGTTTAGGCTTCATTATTAAACAATTTTGGTGCCAGAGTTTACAAAAATTACGATTTTATTTTTAATATCAATAGTAATTGTTGTATAAAATAAGTGGCTAACGGCGTTGGGCAAAAACTCCTTGATATCGCGCCTAAAAAGTTATTTAGCACAAGTAAGCGACCGGCCAGAGCCATTTAGGCTTGTGTCTTTTATTTTAATTGATTTTTGAGTGCAGACTTTGCCATGGCATTTTAACAGGATCCTGACGATTTTTTCGGGACTTTAAATGCTCTCGAAATATTTCGATATTTTTTTTCCGCGCTTAATTAATTAGGACTTCGAGTTCTCAGGTCCACGAGACACTGATGGTTTTGCTAAAATTACTTACAAAACACGTTGATAATAGCACTAAATATTTATAAACAAATAATATTATAAGCTAGTTAATGATTTCTTGCCCTAAAAACCCCTAAATCATAGTCAGATTTTCAAAAACCGTACGGGTGATAAAAAAGGAAGGAAATTAAGCTAATTGTAAAGTAATCTTTTCTCATGAGATATGAAAAATTTTTATTAAAAAAAGTTGATAAAAATCAAGTTTTATGTCGAAATATGAAGACATAGGCACCTACGGAAAACTTTTTTTTTTTGTTTTTCAGTTTTGGGTTTATGGTTGTGCAGGTTTTGAAGGTTTTCTAATTACCCGTTTTGTTACATCTAGACTTTTAGTCCAAAAAAATACGGAAATTGTCAACAAGCCACTCGTCTATATGTATTCCAAAAAATTACTGCGTACCTTTAAAGGTTATCAGGGAAAAAATTGGTTTATAGGGTGCCAAAGTAGCCCCGCCTTTGGGCATTACCTCCTACAACTAGGCCTGACGGCTTACGCGTGATGTCATCCAAAATGGTCTTAACTTATTTACAGGGGTATATTAAAATGTGCAATTTCTTGTAAAATTTCACAGTTAAGTAGACATCTTAGATGCAAAAATCTCGAAAAAATATAACAAAAACTCGTTTTTTGTAAATTTAACTTTTTTTTATATGTAGTTTGAAACGTAATTGGCCTAATATAATACCTCCTACAAGCTGATATTACATTAAGCACGACTATTATGACTGATAATATGTATTACTCATTTTTTTTAAATAAAAAATTAAATTGAAGTTTACTTACCTTTTTCTGCATACATAAATAATATTTAACGGCTTCCGGTTAAAACAAGCTGCGAGTCATGAACTCAGCCCTTAGACGCGCCTCATTCGATTTTTGTTAAAGGAAAACGAAATTTCAAAGCAAAAACCTTTGCATATCAAGTTTATCAAAATAGAATCTATTTTGATAAACTGAAACTAGATACCACCAATCTATTTAATAGATAGGTGGTAAAATGTATAAAAACTATAGGTATAAAAAACTATAGGTATAAAGGTGTCATAATAGGTATTAGTAATGTCAAATTTGGTAGTGTGTTTTCTCCTCGATTTTCTCCATCCAAAGAACCTTGCAATATTTAAATATTTATGATAAAACATGAAAGCTTTATACAAGTTTCAGATTTTACTTTTTTGTGTCGGATTAGTATATTACTCGGGGTATTGGGGTCTAATATTTATTTATTAAAAGTCTCCAGTTTTCCTTTTTTTTTCTTTTTACATAAAATATTATGATTATGTTTAGAACAATAATTATTAAGAAGTGTATTTGAAATGCTGCTAAAAAGTTTTTTTTCAAACATCAATTTTTAAGGGATTTTTACAATTTTCAAAAGGAGTCAAAAGGCTGTTTTGATTTAGATAGTTTAACAACAGCTCACAAAGAAAAGACGTTTTATTGTGAATATCTAAAATGTGTCTTCGAACTCATTAATCAGTTTTTTAAATATAATATAGGCTGTTGAAACTGCGTCCACTACTTGTTCACGATGATATAAAAGAGCCCCACGACTTAAGGGGTTAATTAAATTTTAAGAATCTTCGACACCACAAGGTTCATTTAAAGTTAAATTTTCTTTGCAAAATTCACAACTTAATTTTTGTAAAACAATATGACAGCAATATCCACTTAAATAAGTGATTACTGGCATTTCAGATATTATAGCTTCTGTATCAGACTGTGTAATTGTAATTTTGGCGGCAATATACTCCCGGAATCCCATAGCTGAGGTGGCTAAGTCTAAACTGGGTGATCACATGAATATGCTAATTCCATATTACGAGAGGTGGAAGGTCTCCCTAAATACTGGAAAAACTGAACTTGCAATAATATCGCGCAAGAAAAGGGACATTGACGTAACACCTCTTGTAATTGGAAATGCACAAATCCACCCTAAAGATAAAGTTAAGTATCTCGGCTTTACTTTTGACAATAAGCTGAATTTCAGCAAACACATAGCAGCAATCACAGCAAAAAATGAAGCCATAAAAAAAGGCCTTGGAGTGCTTATAGCAGGGCAATCCTACTTAAGCCCAACAAATAAAATCATCCTGTACAAGTCAGTAATAAGACCTGCGCTACTGTATGGCTCCCCGGTGTGGTGCTCGGTGGCCCGAGCACATCTAAGGAAACTCCAAAGCATCCAAAACAGATACCTGAGAGCGGCGTTTTCCCTTACTTTGCGTGATCGAGTGAGAACAACGGACCTGCATGCGTGGGCTAGAGTCAAATACGTTGAGGAACATATCGACGACCACGCTTGCAGGTTCTTCGAGCAGCAAATTAAGGGATCGCCGCTGACGGCTAACATTGCAAACAGGAGATACGACCCCGAGCATCGCACCCCGCACGGAACCATATATGGCAAAACGTCGATGTACTACAAGCAATTAAGACCTCCTTAGCTCAAGTATAATATAACTATCACTTTCAATCCATTCATCCCACTTTCTAATGATTTTCTAAAATTGACTAATTTTCACAGTATCAGGAGAGCAGAGGTGCACAACCTTCGCGGGCAATGTGCACTGATGCTACCTGATTGGCCAGCCGACCATGTTCGGACATGGGGGCGGGGCTTGTCAAGGGACCTGCTCCGCATATAAATATGCTGCAGCTCGACCCATATACACACTTGACTGCCAACCACCGAAGCATCCTTGCTCCTGCAGCCTGATCCGTCGGACTCGTCCGTCGCGCCTTGATGTAATGATAATTGAACGTACTGGAATAAGCTTGTGCTCTACAAGCAATACATTGTAAATAGCTGTACATAGTATATATACACTACATGTTGTATATAGTGTGATGTCCTTAGATTTATGACCGCCTCCTCAAAAGAGCAGTTCAAGCAAGGTTTTTATTGTAGTTTTCCTTGCATAACCAACATAATACTAATAATAACCTCCTAAAAACAGTATTATCCAACACCTGGCTTCGGCTAATCTGTAAATAAGCGCCATTGAAGGGGATTGCACCCAAGTAATGAGCATACCACTAGTAGTACTACTGCACTTAGGATAAGTAGGATAAGAACGTCTCCCTTATGGGTGCCATGTACGGTTGGCCATGGCGTTGGAGGAACAACGCCAGGCGAAACAACCTATAAATTAGGTATTATGTATTATATATATAAGCCTAGGCATAGTTAGACTAAGTTTTGTAGTTGTCAAATTATTAATGTTGAAATAAAATATATAATGGTAATTGTAATTTTGGGCAATAAATTGATAACATAGCCAGGATTTAATGACTTATCTAATGACGGGGGTTCATATTCAGGAAAATTTATTCACATTAATATCTACATAATGTTCAGATTTTAATTATAATGAAGATTGAATTCTTAGCCTTTTTTCGGACATACATAGGTGGCGAACAGAGATATGTGTGTCAAGTGCCAAGAAGCTAGCCAATTTTGCATTTTTTAGCAGAAAATTAAATTTCGGATCATCGTTGGAGGCTGACAGTATTTCTCTGGTGACGGGTTCTTGAAATTTATCTAGTAAATGTTTTCCCTTAAGAAGGGATTTTAACATTAACTATTCTCCACCAGGTCCATATAATATTAATAAACTCTGCTGTGTCTTGTGAATGTGACAAATTATTAACAAAACCTTTCAGACCCTCTATAATAAAAGGATTAAATATTTTGAGAGCTAATTTAATATTTTGCCTTTCTATGGATGATGAAAAAAGAGCCTTCAAACTAAGGGAATACCCATGTTTTAATATTTGGTCTCGTTCTAGTTCATGAAGTTTTTTGACCACTAAAAACGAAGCACATTTTTTTTTGGCCTGTATCAAAATCGGGATAGAAAAATGCTTGGTCAGGTTTAGAATTTAGCCACTTGTTAAAAATACATTTTTGTATATGAGCAGTGTCAAAAGGGTAAAATAATGGTCTTTCTCTGGCAATACGATTGGGGAAAACTATACTGAGTTCATTCCGTGGTGAAAATTTTCTCATTGCCTTGCTATTTATTGCATTATTGCCACTAACTGTACAAAATACTATATAGCCAATTTCTTCCAAATTTTCTTTTATGGTCTTGATAAAAGTATATAAGATTTCTGAGTAAAATTTAGCTACAGAACATATATGAATTACTTCTTTAAGGCTTGGGCAAGGACTTGTGATCATAAATGCAACTGCAGATGATGCTAAAATATTGCTGTTATTTACTGATTTTCCTACAGTGTTTCCTGCCTTATAATCCAACTTGGGGTCAATACGAATTTCATCAAAAAGTAATATAACATTTTTATCTTTATCACTCAAATATTGAAAAATATTACGAACATAGGTTAAAAAAATGCCTTTCATTAATATGGGGATCTGTTAAATATCTGTTACAAATAGATTTTACTGTGTTAGGATGAGGCAAAATAATAGGAGCATGATTTCGCAAATATTTATAGGAATGAGTGCTTATAGTAAACAAAATTGAACATAAAGCAACAGTGCTCGGTGAATACCGATATCTCTCTTTTGAGGTACTCAACAAAGTTAGCTGTTCTGAAATAAATTTTAGATTTTGTGTAAGTTCATCGGAGATTTTTAGGTTTAAAAGAATATCCGTTACATATTTAATTTTTTTTTTGTTTTCTCGTCTTGGTCACGATCAGGTTGATGTGAATTCATCTCGCTCTCATTATTGGAAGCTTCACTAGTAATCGGGAGGTCATTATTAAGTGGAATTGATATCATATTATCAATTGCATCGATTAAATACGAGATTAAATATTCTAATTCATCCAAACTGCTGGTTATAAATGGGGATTTTAAATTTATTATTGAAACAGAAATAGACTGGCCATATAAAAATTTTTCTAATTTTAAATTATTATTTATTACAATCGCCCAAGTTATTATAGGACCAGGAGATTACTCAAGCTTAAATAAAGTTATTTTATCTACAGCTCTTACTGGAAACCACCCGTCCTTAACAATAAAATTTGAAAATAGTTTTAAAAATTCCTCAAAATTTTGAAAACATGTCGCCTCTTGATGGATATTAAACTCTTCCTTACTTTGCTGTATTGCTTGCAACAATTGTAATTCCTAAAGTTACTTATTTTTTTCGTCTTTGCTTTTACGAACAAACACATTTTTTGAAAAGTAATTGGGGCAGTTTGGAAAAATAGTTGGTATGGCATTTTCCTTCAATCGAGGATATTTTAAATGTACTGTAATGATTTTACCTGATTTAGGATCCTGTTGCAAATGAATACAAATTATATTACCTGCAGAAAAATGTACCTCACATACTTTGGTGTTTTTATTGGATACTAGATTGTCACGCGGGACAGCTTGAAGCCACTTCTTTTGCAACTCATCACTTTTTGGAAAGCTAAAAACATGAACTTTAGGTCCTTTCGGGTAGTTTCGACGGCAGCCTGGTGCACAGCATCTGGACGGCATTGTTCACATCTTGACCATCATTATGCTTCACTTTCCGGTTTTAATATATTTACTTTTCGGATTTTAAATATTTATTTATATTTAATAATATAACTATACTATAATATACCATAGAAAACTTTTACATTAAGTGTCTAATATATTGTTAATTGTAATCCAAGACAAATATTTTACGTTTCTTTGAAAAATAATTTGAGGGAAACTACAGTGAGAAGTGGCCCAAATTGTGATAAAGTGCCCAATCTGGCCGCTCTGGATACAGAATACATCGAAGACGGCGAGATGGAAATTGGAATTCCACTCGCCCAGCGTGGCAATCAACGTTAAATGCGAAGGTAGGCGCGATAAAATAATCATTACTTTTACTGGGATCCTCTTGGCTCCTCAGAATGTTTTTTTTTATGGCAAAAAAGTAATGACCACTTAGGATGACGTCACTGCTAATTTTATCTTATGCATAATCTAAAAAACTGACTTGACATCAAGGAATTGATGAATGTGTACTATAGCTCAGTTTACAGTGTATTGGGTTATTGTATAGTTTTGTGGGGTAAGGCCAGGGATATAGTGAGGGTGTTTGTGATTCAAAAACGTATAATTAGAATTGTATTTAATCTACCCTTCAGAGAATCATGTCGAAAAATATTTAAAGAGAAAAGGATTTTGACAGTGGCTGGAATTTATATATTAAAGGTTCTTGAAATTATTTTTAAAAATAAAAGCAAGTTAATCTCAGTAGGTGATCGACATCAGCATAATACTCGTGGTAGAAATAACTTACTTTTTACTAGACATACTCACCAATTCTATAAAAAGTCACCTTTGTATTCTGGAATCCACCTTTTCAATTTGCTGCCTATTGAAGTTAAAATAGCTAAAACGCTAGTAAATTTTAAGACTAAAGTTAAAGCACTACTTTTTAGCGAAGTCTTTTATACGGTTGGAGAGTTTGAAACCATTTTACAAAGATTATGAATGTCTTATGTTAAGTTATGAAATGGGAGTTACTGTGTATACCAAGTATAATCGGTAGACTACTATGTTATATTGTTATCATTGTTTACCGTTTAAAAGTTGATCACTATTGTATTATCTTTTATTTTTTACTATATGAATATTGTATATTTCATGTATCTTGACAACTTCCTAATAGGGGAAGATATATTTTTACCTTAATTTATATAGTAATTGTGACGTGTCTATGCTATGTTTAATAGTATCTAAGACTATAAAATGATTTTGAATTTTTGAATTTTGAATTTTAATATTAGCTAGTTTGCCTAGTTGTCAGAGGTAATGCTTTGGGGCTACTTTGGCACTAAGGAAAAAATCAGTATTGTACCACTGTAGACCGACCATATGGCTACTATGGCACAAAAAAAATAAAATATCGTTTTTAAAGTCAATATTTGTAAAAATTGTAACATTTAGTAAAATACGAGGTCGTTTCAAAAAGTTGAATATATATTAAACAAACTTTTTACCGGCTCTTTTTAACATATAAAAAAAAACAAAATTTAAAGGGAATATTACTTATTAGTTATAACTATATCAATCGTCATGCTCGCAGACTTCACAAGTATACAGTTTTTTGTTAGATCGTCCATTACACTAAATCCAGTCTGGACCAATATGATGTAACCATTCAGCTGCACAAATTCGGCACTCTCCTTCATCTCTTGCAGAGAAAGAAGACAGTTGGTTTATTTTTTTACAATTCTTATATTTCTTTCTTTTGCCCTTACCTTGGCCTTTATATTTCCGGGTAATTTCAGTTTCATTTTCGGGTTCTATATTTACAGCTCCATCTTCATTACTGACTTCATCTTCAATAGTTTCTTTATTTTCATTATACTTACTTTGATCTTGATCTAATTATGCTTCTTCTTCTAAGTCAACCTCTTTTCCAGAAATTATTTCCCGGCCGCGTTCCTTTTTAGGTTTCGAAGTTATGAAACCACGGGGTTCCTAAAGAAATTGGTACAAACTGTCATTTAAAAAATGTGACGTGTTTTTAGAACCGGTTGTTTTAGGCAGTGGAGATAAAGGGCTCGGTGGGTTAAATAAATGAAGCCCTGTTGGCCGGAATCCGGACTTCAAATTTGTTTCCACCGTTTTAATCAGTGTCACCAGAGCCGGCTTAATGAACTGGGAAATTGTTCTTCGGGAAAGTGTTTCTTATTCGAGTTTTTCGCCAGTTATTTAAAACGGCTTGTCGCTTTTTTCATTGGTGCAAACACTGAAACATCCAGCGGTCGCATAAAGTGTGTAGAATTTGGAGGTAATATATTTCTTTTCTTTTGCAGCTTTGATCACAGCAGGAGAAAAATTTAATGTTAAATAACCAATACTCAAATAAGTTCATGTCGAACCAACCAGTCGTGTTGTGTCTGTAAATTGTGCCAACAGTAGTCCATTTTCGTATACATTTTGGGCTTTGTACACAACTATCGGCGGCAATAGTGTTCCATATGCCTTTCCCCAGACTATAATGCTTATTGTTGCACGATAATGTTCTTGAACCCTTTCTACACGTATGGTACCCTACAAACCAAGGTTTTTTTGGCACCTGGGTAATTGTAAACGTTTTTGGCATTTGCGGACATACCTAATATTATTGAGAAAACTTCATTACTTCGGCTTCTGCTGAAGTAGAAGTTGTTCGATACGCAAAAACGGTAAGATCAGTAAACGAAAACGGGAAACAACGGAAATATATGCGATATAGAAAGTAAACGACCTACAGTCGTTAAACAGTAAATTCACTAATCAAAATGATATATAACGATAATATATACGGCATAGAAAGCAAACGACCTACAGTCGTTTACCAGTAGATTCATAAGTCAAAAAGATAAATGACGATAATAGCGATTATAAGAGGTCACTAATAAGAAAAAAACGTAGTTAAGATTCTAAGATTGTTAAGATTTGAAAGGCATTAAATTAAGTGTGTAATGGTAGAAGTTCGTTCGCTTACTTGTCAGTAGAACCGAAAAACATATCAACGAAGAGAAAACAAACAACATCTATAGATAATGGTCACATCACAAACAACAAGTTAAAAAGTCACATTTCTAAAAAGGTTCGCATAATTCTAAATTTGAGACCAAAATGATGGATAAACCACGCATTTGGTGGAACGACAAATGTGTCGATGTTAACGTTGACAGTCTTGACAAGAAGACTGAAGGCGCATGAAGTGATCCGCCATATTAGCGGTAATTTTTAAATCTTAAAACTTAAGTGTTAAGTTCAGAGGACAAAAATGAAGTACATGATTTTATAAAGTAAGTCTGGAGAACAGACTGGCTGCCACTAAGCTAGATGAGGTTAACAGATGTAATCAATGTTATATAATATAATTGAGAATATTAACAATGACCTAAAAAGTTTTTGTTTTGAAAAGAGAAAGTGCTTAATTAAGTGAATAATAGTGATATAGTAAATAAAGTAAGAGCAGACATTGGGCTGACCCAACCTACCAGACTGGCCCCCCTTTTTTGGGTTGCTAATTCATGTTTTAAAAAAAATAAAAAATTTTTGATTAGGGGTATTAATATTAATGTGGCAGAGATGGGCAAGACCAACTCAATTCGAATTGATTGAAAAATTGAAAAAAGAAAGAACCTAAATTAAAAAATAACCATATTAAAAGCAGACATCAGCCCGACCCAATCCACAAGACAAGACTGGCCCCCGTTGTTGGGTTGCCTAAATTCATATTTGACAATTGATTAATAAATGTTTTCTTAAGGGTATTTGTAATCAGTGTACTAGATATGGGCAAGACTGACTCCACCCAAAACATGAGCTATGAAGAGATAAAAATAAATCAAATTCCCTTATTGGATAATTGTTAAAGAAAATGAGAGGAAGAAAGCACTTAATTAAGTGAAATTTATATTTGTGAACACAAAAGAACTTTGGTCAAGAAGTATCCTGTGTAAAGGAATTTATGATCTGTTAAGATTGACCTGAGTGTTGAGGCAATGGTTGTTTTAAAGCAGCTCGCTGTTGATCTCGATAACCTCTAAAAAGTCCAGTCTATTGAAGTTTTTTGATGAAATGCTATGTAAGGTTTTTGAGTTAGAGTGAGGGCTAAAATTATGATTGTAATTACGTAAATGATCTCCAAAAGCAGAGTTATTTCTCGTGGTCTGCAAGTTCTGCCAATGTAGGTGCTTTCACAAGGATTGCATGACAATTTATAGATTTCACTTTTTGAGAGAGTATCTATTTTATCTTTCGTATTATTTAAAAAGGTTTGTAATTGATTTTTATTTTTAAAGGATATGAAAGTATTACTGACATAATGGCGAATTGTTGTAGAAATGTTGTCATTAGTTTCTGTGTTGAAAAAAGGCATAGAGAAGTATTTTCTAGATGTATTGTCCAGCAAGCTATGAGAGAGTTCTCTTCTCAATTTCTTGAGTTTGGTTTTAGTGATCAAATGATCAACAAAACTGGGATCAAAATGGTTATTAAAAGCGATCTGTTTGATTATATTCAATTCATTGTTGTATTCCATATTAGACAGAGGTACGTTAAGTAATCTATTCACACATCAAAGAAAAGCTGCCATTTTGTGCTTCCACGGATGCATGGTGGGATAGATACGATATAGTATGATCAGTTTGGATATACTTCCTATAAATCGCAAAATCAAGACTATCCAATGTCCAGAAAATTAAGATTTTTAAATAGTCTCGAGTTCAATCGTAAACTTGATGGGTGAATGATATTTAACTTATCCAAAAGAGCATTGGCACCTTGAACACTGCAATCTAGGAAACAAAGACAATCGTCCACATAACGGAACCAATGAAGAATTTCACGATTGTCAGGAATGCCTATGTGTATATTAACATTGAAAATGTTTCTGTTATCCTTGCCTAGTATAGGGCCTCAAATCGTGAAAAGGTGCACGCTACATTTGCCACATGATGTCATACGCATGAGACATCATGTTAGTTTGTTTATTTAACCTTAAATTTGATTATAACGTATCGGAATTGGTTCAAATAACTAAAATAAATTGGAACTAACTGAACGACTAACCAAAACTAACCAAAGCATCAAAACGGGCTAAAACGTATCGGAACAGGTTACAAAAATTAAGGTAAGTTAAAACTAATCAAAACGAACCGAATTTTGGCGACTTACGAAAATAAACTAAAAACATTAAATTTGATTATAACGTATCGGAACCGGTTCCAACGACTAAAATAAATTGGAATTAACTGAAATTAATCGAAAGTTGATTGAATGACTAACCAAAACTAACTAAAAACACCAAAACAAGCTAAAACGTATCAGAACAGATTAAAATTGTTAAAGTAAGTTAAAACTAACCCAAATTTACTGAATTTTGGCGACCAACCAAAACTGACCAAATACATTAAAAGTATTTATCACGTACTGGAACCGGTTCAAATGACAAAAATATATTAAAACTAACTGAACTTTACCGAAACTAACCATAACTAACCAAAAGCACCAAAAAGGCTAAAACGTATCGGAACAGATTAAAAATATTAAAGTAAGTTGTAAACTAACCCAAATTAACCGAATTTTGGTGACTAACTAAAATTAACCAAAAACATTTAAATTGAATATAATAACGTATTGGAACCGGTCCAAATGACTAAAATAAATTGAAACTATAATTGAAAGAAACCGAAAGTTGATTGAATGACTAACCAAAAGTGACCAAAAACACCAAAACGAGCTAAAACGTATCAGAATAGATTAAAAATGTTGAAGTAAGTTGAAAGTAACTCAAGTTAACCGAATTTTCGCGACTACCGGAACAGAAATGACTAAAATATATTAAAAGTAACTGAACTTTATCCAAAGTTTATTGGACTACTAAAAAAAACTAACTAATAGAAACTAAAATCATCAAAACGGGCTAAAAAATATCGAAATAGATTAAAAATATTGAAGTAAGTTAAAAACTATCCCAAATTAACCGAATTTTGGTGACTAAGCAAAAACGCTAAAATTGGTTATACGCATCGGAACTGGTTATAATGACTAAAATAAATTAAAATTAACTGAAATTAGCCGAAAGTTGATTGAACGACTAACCAAAACTAACCAAAAGTAACCAAAGCACCAAAAGGGGCTAAAACATATCGGAACAGAGTAAAAATATTAAGGTAAGTTGACACGATATTAAATTAATAAGGTAAGTTGAAAACGACATTAAATTAACCGAAATTAACTGACAGTTGATTGAACGACTAACCAAAACTAACCAAAAGCACCAGAAGTGGCTAAAACATATTAAATACTAAGGTATGATGAAAATAACTTAAATTAACCGAATTTTGGCGACTAGCTAAAATTAACCAAAACATTAAAATTGATAATAATGTATCGGATCCGGTTCAAATGACTGAAATAAATTAAATCTAACTAAAACTAACCGAAAGCTGATTGAATGACTAACCAAAACTAATCAAAAGTAACCATAAACACCAAAAAGGACTAAAACGTATATGAACTTATTAAAGGTATTAAAATAAGTAACTAATCCAAATTAACCGAATTTTGGTATCTAACGAAAATTAACCAATAACTTTTAAATTTTTTATAAGGTACCGGAACTGGTTCAATTGACTAAAATAAATTGTAACAACCGAATGTTGATTGAATCTCTAACCAAAACTAACCAATAGTAACTAAAAGCACCAAAAAGGGCTAACACGTATCGAAATAGATTAAAAATATTGAAATAAGTTAAAACTAACCCAAATTAACCGAATTTTGGTGACTAACCAAAAACACTAAAATTGGTTATAACGTATCGGAACTGGTTCAAATTACTAAAATAAATTAAAACTAACTGAAATTACCGAAAGTTGATTGAACGACTAACCAAAACTAATCAAAAGTAACCAAAAGCACCAAAAGGGGTTAAAACATATCGGAACAGATTAAAAATATTATGGTAAGTTGAACAAAAAGCGTATATACCACATGTGTCAAGAGGGCGCTCCAAACGGATTCATCTTTCGAGCGACTCGGAACAGCGGAAGTAAGGTAGCGAGAAATAAGGTAGCGAGAGTATCGACAACACAAATCGAGCAGTAAAAGCGAAAAATCGCAGTACCAGATTTTGTTTGGTCAAACAAAACCGTAATGAATTTACAGTTTACTCGATTATGATAATGCGCGTGTCTCTTCAGTTGAGGTATTCTGGGAATTGTTTTTCAAATCTTGGTCACTGTTTATAACAAAGTTTAAGAGTTGTGTTGTGTTTTACTTATTATTAGTTTTTGCACAATACCGAAACAGAATTTAGATAGGTATTTGAACGTGTTTAACGACAGATTAGTTCAGCTTAATTTCACTCAGAGTGTACATTGCACTTTAACTATTTGACAGATTCAACTTTGAAATTATCTTTCTTAAACTAAAACAGAATTTTATCCACAATACCGAAACAGAATTTTTCTGAGTGCAAAAATTCTGTTTCGGTATTGTGGATAAAATTCTACTTTAGTGCATGTTGCCGAAGGCTCCAAACCCCAACATAGATTATCTTTCTTAGACAAATTTATCATAGACTCGACTTTACTGCTTTATGTGGGTAACCCCAAGACCATGCACATGTGTACTACAAAACTCAGATTCAGCTAGGGAATTAGGTTGCAACTTAGGATCCCTAAACCAAACGCACATGTGTGTCGTAAGGAGCTGGTTGAACACGTTTAGGTGAAAAACAAAATCTGTGTTCACTTGAGTATTTATATAATAAAGTCCGCTGAATGCTGCACGTTTAAGGATGATAATCGCTTGCGTTGATCGCTCGCGTGGTTTATAATTTGTCTTGAATGTTTTCATAATATATTCCAAGTTCAAGTTTCAACTTAGGACAGAATGATACTTACTTAGTAGTTTATACGTTTCAGTAGTTGGCATTACAGGGATATTTCATCTCAGTCAAAAATAATTTCAACTGGTGTTGGTCCCTCTCAAATTAGTATAACTACAACAACATGGCGCCATTGCGCATGCGATGACGATAACGGTGAACAAAAACTCTCTAATATAAATCACAATATTAATTTATTAAGAAATATTGAAAATCTGGTTAGCAAAAGCAAGTAAAAAGCTAACAAATTTTTTGTAAAAATCTTTCACATATTAGCTTGACGAATATATCAAAAAGCACGAGCTACGCACATTAAAACTGCCGGGTGGTCCGACACAATTGCGCTATTTGCTCATACCGTAAAATAAGTTTAAAATAATATCGTACGATTTAACTCTTAACAAACCGATGCGTGCCCAAAATCACAGGGTTTAAAAATTTTGCGAATTCGTGAGAAATGTTTAAATGCCTGAGAGCAACAGACATTCATAAAATATATGTCTGATTCCTAATGACTGCCTTTTGATTTTTCGGTTGCCTCGATTCCATCAGTGATACACATATAAAGTCTTCGCTTATGCTACAATTTCGATAATTATTGGCTGATATTCAGATGTTCAAGATTTTTATTGCGCTTTTGAACGCAAGATGTAAATTTCTTGCATAGATATCATGTTAACCTGATATTTTTGTGATTTGATATTCATTTCGTTGTTATCGATTTTTCTTTTTGACAGCCTGAAGAAACGGCTGGTCTCCTGTATATCATCGTATTAGATTTAAATGAATAAATGGGCTGCCAGGAAGCCCGTGCTTTTTTAAATAGGTTGCTACATAAATTGTTTAAGCAACATTGTCATTTCAAGTTCGTAACAAACTTCGCGACCTCAAAATGACAACATAAGTATCCTTAAGTAACTATTACTATTGTATTTGTTGTGGACGTCCATGTAATCTTGCACAAATTCGATTATAATAATTAGCGAATTAAATCGAAAAGAAAAAGGAAATCATTTTAAGTTTTGTTGCATCTATACAGGAGATAAGACATTATCGTTGTATGAAATTACATCAAAACCTTTGGAATTATTCCGGTTTAATCGAAGTCTGTCCAATTATTAAGATGATAGAAATGCAATAATTACAGGACCGTTATCTAATATGTTTTCTTTTATTAATTAAGGTTTCACTACGATATATTTAAAACTTTTCAATAATTTCATGTAAAAAATCATATAATATAGACGTAAACTTAATTAGCTGTAACCTAAACCAATTACTACATAACCAGCAGCAACGCAACCTTATTAATTGAAAGAATCCCTCCGCCAGTAGGGAAAATAAAGACACCTCAACCGTATACGATAACAAATCTGGTCATCTCGCTTATGTAAATTCTTCAGCCAAGTTCCGCGGTAGTACCGAAGTAGCGCCCGATAATTATAAAGTAGTGTTCTAGACCGTGGGTTCTTATCAGATTTGGTACGGTAATTGACTCATTACACTGGTACCCGAGTACCATCTTTTTCCCTAGGTGTGTGCTAGTAAAAAACTTCGCGCTGTTTAGATAAGACTGCGAGGTACTGCCTTGTTACCGTTCTGCCCTGCTCGATTATCTTTTACGCGGTCGTGGAGAACGATAAGTCGAGGAATTTACCTCATAAAATATGGCGTATACAAAGTATATACAATATAGGCTGAAAATAATCAAAAGCACATCGCCGCTATAT